>WBMV01005303.1:0-45138 GCA_013396655.1 Campylorhamphus procurvoides | reverse complement strand
TGGGATGGGGACAGGGACAGGGGCAGCGTTGGGGCCGTGGAGGGAGCCGCTCCCGGCCCGCCCGGGGAGGGCCCGGTGCCCGCAGGGGGAGCGGCAGAAGGTGGGAGTGAGGCGAGATGGGCTTGGGGTCAGCGCCCGGCGGGGATGGGCGAGGGGACAGGGCAGAGCAGGGCATCATAGCACAGCACTGGGCAGGGCAGGGCAGGAGCATCCCCGGCTGCCCCAGATCCTGCACTCGCTTCGGCCGTCCCGAGGATGGGGACCCAGACCCGGACCCGGACCTGGACCTGGACACAGACACAGACCCGGACCCGGACCCGGACCTGGATACAGATACAGACCCAGATACAGACCTGGGCACAGACCCAGACCTGGACCTACACCTGGACGGTCCCAGCCCCGCCGAGTGTGGATCAAGGCACCTGGCCTTCAAGCAAAGTAATTGACGCATCCCCAGCAAGGCAGCGCAGTTTGGAGCAGTATAAATGTGGCAAAACCCTCCTGCCCCACTGAAAAGGGGCAAAGGCTCGTGTGTTTACACACAGCCGGATGACACAAGTTACCTGGGAGCTCCACGAGTGGAACTGGAGAATGGCACAAGGTGACAGGTACCTGTTGGGGTGGTGAACAGCTACACTGAACCGGCTCTGCTGTGAATATGTCCTGAACTTTTCCTTGTTTTCCCGTTTGCAGGTGCTCACATCCTCCCCTGGGACCCAGGAGCGGCTCTGGGGTCATTGCACAGCCTCTCTGTTTCGAGGGACAGAGCCCTGGTGGCAGGCACTGCTCTGACATGAGCCCTGCAGCCCAGCGAGCAGCAGTTTAATTCTCCTACAGACACCAGCAGCGATGGGAAACTCAGGGACAGCACCACTCCTTGAACTGCACAGATGCTACAGGGCATCGTTCAATCCTCCAGGACAAAGAGGAGGCTTTACACATTTCACTATAAACACAGAACATTTTCCCTACGCACTCTAAAAGATTGCATCTTCACAGTCTCTGGCTGGCTGTATCACAGACACATGCAGTCTGTGGGTGTTTACAACAGAACCTCTTGGATCTCTGAATTAAACATTGATTGGTAAAATCAACATCACGAAAAAGTCACATTACTGTACCCAGTTTCCCAGGAAAGGGATGCAATTCCCAAGTAGAATTCATGTGTGAGGGGCTTCCCTCCAACATTAAGGTCTGACTGTGCAAAGGACACGTTCACACACTCACAAACACTGGCTGGCACAGCCTCCAGGGCAAGGTGTGGGTCAGTTATCAGAACAGTTATTCTGTCAGCAGTGGGCCCAGGGTCAGCTCTTCACTGACTGGATCTGGTGGAGTGATCATATTGAAAGGGGAAGAGTAAGAAGAACAAGACACAACAGTAAGAGGAATTGGGATGCTGAGGTAAAGCTGAGGTGTTTGCTGACCTTTTAGCAGCTCGCACACACCATGAGTTAAGCTTCTCACTAAAGAGATACAACAACATAAATTGCAGTTTCTATACTATATTGAAAGCTTTGTGCTGTTCCAGACTTTGCATTGTCATCTAAGAATCAGGTATAGATCAGGTACTGCCCAAATCCAGGCTAAATAAGCAAGTGCAAGAATGCTCATAAGCTGGTGTAATAACAGAGGTGGATGCAGGAGGGGAAGTGAGAGGCTGTGAGGGGGGCTGGGTTTCTCAAGCCCAGGGCAGGTACATCAGCTGTGTGCATCCTCAGGCCTCTCATGCCAAAAGTCCATTTGATGCACACCCAGGTGCACATTCAGACAGCTATTTCAGATATTTGTTAGTTATGTGTGCCCCATCAAGGAAAACGGCTGTGCAATTCTAAATGTCAGTTTGTATCGTTAAAAATATGGAGCAAAGCACACTTCATTTGCCTGGGGTGCCATGCAATTTAAAAACACTAATTAAACTATGATACTCATGTGTCCATAAGCTCATGAGTGTAATACTAAACACACAGCTTGGTTAAACAAATATTTTCAGACATGTCTGCAATTAAACCATTGCACACAGCAATGCTCATGGCACCATAGCTTGTTTAAAATTAGCAGAAATCAGCAGAAGGTTTTGGAGTCAGATTCTGCCAGGGAAATGGAGAAAAAGACCAAACTGTAATGTGGGAAAGGAAGCACTAGGTGAGAAAGAAAGGGCAGAAATGGATAAGAAAATACCAGGCCAGGCTGAAACTATTTTAGAACAACGGTGATGACAGATGCTCTGTGGAGCATCTACAGGAAGCAGATCATGTTGGATGTTGCAGGTGCATTAAAGCACAGACTTGGGTTCCCTTTTGCTGATTCTTACTTGAAGGAGGGGGCTAAGGGCTTTACTGAATGCCTGGAAACACCACAGTTCACCAAAGGACATCTCACAGCTCACAGAGATACTGCCTCAGGCCTTTTCATTTCAACAATATAAAGTGTGGCTACAGTGGGACATCAGGAGATCCTTACCCTCACTGAGCTACAGACCTGTGCCTGATCTTGGCAGCCCTTTGATGGAATTATTATCATTGTAATTCACATTTGCCTATCACTCTGGATCTTAATGGATGCCTAATGGATGATTGGCCCGAGGATCAATAGTATCACATCCTGTCTACTTGGGATGAGACAATTGGATGTTTAAATAAATACTTATTCTATGCTAAAGATGCAGGAATAATAAGTGGGTCAATACAAAGCAAGTTTACCCACAGGTGAGAAGACACAGTGGTGCCCTGACTGTTCTGCAGGTGCAGCCTGCTTTCCATGTCTCTGTGCAATTTTAAGGAGCATCATAAATCACACAGCATTTTTCACAATCAAATTCTTCCTAATCTGGCCAGGCAATTCTTAAACCTTTAATGGGCCTGTGATTGTAAAATCATTTCATCTGGGGTTTTCAACAGTAATCTTCAAATTAGGGGTCTGTAACAAATAATGGAATGTGTCATAAAAGAGGTTTTCCTCAATGAGTCCATTATTGTAATAAAAAAAATTAACTAGTCACCTCTACATTGTATATTAACCCTTTTTATTATAATTTGAATAAAGTGCATCTTTCATTTCCATTAAATAATACCCTTGCATCCCACTGAAACAGGAGACTGTATAGAACTGAAAGCAAAGTGACAGATGGACATTCTTTTTAGCAAATTCTGTCCATGCCACTAATTTGTTAGTAAGATAAAACCCACTCACTTTGGAATTATACTTTGGTGTTCGTGTAGGACTAACTTAAAATTCATTCATTTTAATGCTTTTGACAGAACTGGATCACAAAAAAGTCATGTAGCACCACTAAGATAGAGTTCTGATAAAGTTTCACTGAGTATACCTGAAGGATATTACAATTAATTATTTTTAAATATGTAGTAAAAAGATGAAGATATAAAATGGCACCGCAATGTTGACAAAGGTTATGGGTTTCATCAATATTAGTACTAAAAATTTTAAAATAACTTGGAACCTTATCCTGTTCATATGTGTAATACCTGTCTTAGATTACATGTAATGTTATTACATTTTCTACATCAGTTTTCCCTGTATTTAATTTTTGTAACTCAAAAAACTTACACTTCTTTTACCAATATCTCTATGGGTTAATTTGGTTGAGATTTCTTTAAACTAAGCCTATAATTTTGCCAGTTGCATGAGTCCTTTTTCACCATAAATCGTTTTCAGTGCATGTACAGAGTTGTGCAGATAAACAAGCCTTCAATCACGTGTGTTTTAGTCACTAGGTTTGGGAACTTGGCATTAAAGAAAAGCTACTTAGAACACATTAGGTGTGGAACATGCATTATTTGTCTCAGCCTCTCATTGTTTACCTCTGGTTTTATTGCATCAGCATCCCACAATATCTGTCTGGAGAAGGTTTACATTTAGTGACAACTACACTCTCCCTGAAAGGGAGGAAAATTCTCAAGGGTGCTTTGCTGCATCAACTTTAACACTATTCCTGCCTTGATCCATTAGAGATCATTACTAAACTTCGCAGTGATTTTCCTTCCTCTTCTTTAAGAATTTTTTATTCATAAATTCTATGCAGAGCTGAAAAAAACACCCTGCTGTAATTCAGTTCATTTTATGAAATGTGAGGGGAATAAATATAAGCAATTTGGTATTACAGCATGGTGAATCCAAACTGTTTGATGGAGAAACACTATAATAAGATCACTGATGTATAGGCATTTTTCCAAAGAGAGTGCAAAGCTCTGATATTCCTCTGTGACGCTCTGAATGTTCAATGAAATCCCGAATTTGTATCAAACAGACCAGATTACAAGTAGCAATTACATTAGGGTAATTGCTTGAAAAATAAAATAATATCATTCTCTCTTGAAAGGGTTCAGTTGTCTTTGTAACTACTATCAAGGCAGCATTAATTGCATATTAATATTTTTATACTTGTAACTTAGCTCTCTTAACAAATCTGAAGGTCCACACAGCCTTCTCCACAAAGTAAATGATGTCTGGTTTTTATTTAATGGTGTTACTGACATCAGGGTTTTGAAACATGCAGCATAATTACAGAAAAGGATTAGAATTGTCTTCATTTCCAATCCTTACAGAACTAATTGGAGGAAGTTTATCAGGGTTCCTTATCAAAATCATTAAGCTGCACTTTATCAATAAGCCCCAACTGGAGAGCAAGTCATCCCATTCACCTCAAAGAAAAAGCCAGGCCGAGACCAGCACTGCTTTATTTTCCTTTGCCTTTAAATATTTTCAGCATGGTTGGGGTTTTAAAGTATAAGCTTTTAATAACTGTGTTTGGATTGATCTAAACTGTGGGGGTGCTGGGGTTTATTATCTATGTACTGGAAGAGCACTGCAAAACAACAGCGAGTCCCCCGGTCTACTAAGATGCTAAATTGATTTTTCTCTTCTGCCCACTCCTTCTTATCTATTAGTGAACTGAGTTTGGATGATTTAATTTAGTTTATGATAAATCCTTTTGTGCCTCGGTTATATTAAGGACTTACTCACTCTGGTAGCTGGAATCATGAAGGATTTACTATTCTCCTTGACATACAAAATCTTTGGTAAATAAGGGCTAAAGTAACTCAGAAATAAGTCTCCTCTGCTTGTGAATGGTAGAAGAGCAATGCCAAAATAAGGCTGGATTGCATTTCAGGTGAATTAATGTGTTTTCAGCTTCCCTTTCGCACCCAGAAATTACGGGGAATAATGGGCTCAGTGGGGCCTGAAGTTGTCTTTATTACTTTACTTCTTTTCTGCAGAGGAAAATAGAACAAGCTATCAATACATTCTTAGTCAACATACACTAGCTGCATGAATTACTACAGACTTATTTTAGAATTTAAGTAGGAGATCAAACAGATTGTAATTAGAGCCACGAAAGCTCCTCTAAGTCACAGGATGAACACACTGAGTGCGCATTAAAACTATCTCCTAGGGAAAGAACAAATATCTCTTAGCTCAGAACACATCTTGCCAGCAGAGCAGATGAAAATAGCCACCTGAGGTTGCTCAGCAATGTGCTGGTTAAGAAAAAAAAGAGGGAAAAAAAGAAACAAATAGAAATTAATTGAGGTGTTGCATACAATCAAGCTTATCTAAAATTGAACACGCATGGGAAAGCAAAACACGTAATTAGGACTGAACAGACACCTGGAAATGAGTTCACTGACTGGTTTTTGTACAGTGGGGAAGGGCTGGAAACCACTGTGGAATAGATGGAGAGGCTTCAGAGCATCTCCCCTCTCACACCACCCTGTGAAGTTCCCACTGCCAGCCCACAAACACTCCCTGGTGTAACCCTAGGCATTAGTTGGGAACACGCAGAGTTTTTAGAGCTGTCTTCCATCCTTACAACTGGGAAACTTGTGCAAAGACACAGATTAGGCAGAGCAGGCTGGTCAGCAAGTCAGGGCTTGAGAATGGTGCAGCAAGGAACTCAGAGCTGCTGCTGTGCCACTTCACCAGCAAGCACTGGGGGGAAATCACAGCAATTTTAGGTTCTGCCCCAGGCCCTGAGCACTGCAGCAATCCCACTGTGAACTGAATAATAGTTACAGTCTGTTCTACCCATTGCACTTATTATAGGCTGCCATTTCATTGCATGCAATCACCAGTTCAGCAGGAAAAGCACAACAGAGGGTAAAGATGACCAGGCTTCTCATGTTTCATCAACAATTAGATAATTTTTCTTTTTTTTCCTACTACACGTTGTGTTACCAATACCTAAAACTGAGCCTCTATGGCTATTCTTCATTAAAATCAGGCCCAGATGCTTCCTCAAAGGTTTTATTTGGTCTTAGAGAATGTTCCTTGTATTCCACCTGTCACTAAGGGGTTGTCACTAAGACTGATTTATGACTTTGTTTCCCTTATTTGTCTACTGTAGTTATATTTTTAAAGTTCCAGTGGTATATCTTTGAGTATAAATTACTGAAACCCACTCTGCACAAAGCATTGCACTTCTTATTCACTGCAATACCCCACACAGTTTTAGAAGTCCTAATGGTTTCACAGCATAAGAGTATCCTTGAAACCAGCAAAAATCATTATTATTTACAATCTTCCAAATGTTTTTCCTCAAAGTTCTCAATACATATTCATAGTACAGTGATTTTTGGGTTCATAGAAGAGCAAATTCCAGCTTATTTCCCAAAGCTCTTCTTAACATGCATAGACAGATAGCACAGCCAAAATTTGGGACTATGCATCAGTGAGGGTGTTGCACAGCAAGAATGAAAAAGGGTATAAAGGAACACATGAGCTCACCTACAAAAACCTCCCTATTTTCCCCAGGATAACACAGCTAGACTCTTGGTATTGTATTAACAACAACACAAGGATGACAATGTATTGGCTCATCAGGACAACAATCTGGTCAGCTAATTTCAGTAAAAGTTGGAGGAAGTTTAAAGCCCTGGACAAGAAGAAATGCCAACCTGTGGCTGTCAGGTCCTTGTGCAGGCTGTGAGCCAACACTTACCATGGAAGGGACATGGGACAGGTCAGGTCCGTCACTGCCAGGTCATGAGATGGGTTTCCATGGCACAAAAACCTCTGCTCCCTTTTCTGTGTCACTCTGACTAAACCAACACTGTCTCTCTGGCTCCTCAATGGCTCTGCCAGCTGTTGGCAGAAACAGCAGGAATGGATATTTTTTGTGTAAACAGTATCCCAGATGTAATCTGGTAGCATCATCAGGGATGGTGGGCTGGCAATTAGGGAGAAGAAATTATACCTTCCCTGAAGGTGTGATGTTTTCATCTCTCTTCCTTGCTGCTTAGGCTGTTTTTATTGTTATACAGTGTACAAAATTCCTAAAAAGTAAAAGCTGTCTGAAGGATGCAAGTGAACTCTGAATAATATAGAACCCAGTCTGACAAATGAGCATGCTGATTCAGTCTGTGTTACTGAAAGAGATGAAGAAAACAAACAAACCAACCAAGGAGGATAAGCACAAACCATGGAACAGAATTACTGTCAGAGATTTGCACAAGGATCAAAGCTGCTTCAACCTTCAATGGAGCTTAAAACGATGAAGAGTCAGATTTTCTTTTGCATAGAAACCCCCATAATCTGATATAGCCTGTAGTTATGACACAGTCTGTGCAGCAGGACAGATCCTGGTGGCATGTTCCAACCACAGCATGGAAACAAAAGGAGAGCCTGTGGTGAATGGGCTGAACAACATGAAAGGAAAATCATTGCAACAACTGAACAATGAATGAACAAGACCAGCAGCCCTGTGGGTACGTACACACATGGGCTGTAACTGTGCCTAGAGAGGAAAAGAAAGAATAAAAAGACAATGAGCATGAGGATATTCAGTGATTTGGAGGATCAAAACTGTTTAAGAGAGCATTGGTACTTGTTTGCACCAAGCTTTAACTGTATGTATTGTTATGATACAACATCATATGTAAATATAATACCAAACAGAGGCAGGAAGATATTTGTCCAAAACTGAAAGACCAAGCCCAAAAACATGAGAAAATTTCTGCCCTTGCTCCTCCCCTTTTTTGGCAGGTTGAGTCGCTGGGATCCTGTTTCACACTCATCAGCCTCTCCCAGGGGATCAGTTGAGCATCCCTGAGCTTGTTTATTGATCCTGGAAGGAAGAGCAGCACGGCTGCCCCACAGGGCATCCCTTCCCAGTGTCCATGGCACTGGCACAGCATCCCAGCCACTCCTCAGCTGAGGCTGAGAGGGAAAGCCACAGAGGGAAGCCAACTAAATTAAGGACAAATATTATTTCAACAGAAATTAGGAAATAAAATTGAAGAAAGCTGCAATAGAACCACTTAAGGTAATATCCACCAGTGTCTGGAGTAGCAGGCAGATGAACAGGAATGTTACAAGATGGTACCTGCTTAAAATCAGAATTACATGAAGGGAACTTTAACTTTCCTAAATAAATGATTTCTGTACAGAGTTCTCACTCTGGGAAATCTTGGAATCAATCAGATATTCCCTTGGGGAGAATCCTGCAACAGTAATAAAAAACAATTTATGCATGTGTTGCTCTGTATTTACACATTCCACATTTATGAATTCTTTTACACAGAAAGCAATCAAGCTGGTAGACTGAACCAGCAGGGTCACAAATTCTAAATTAAAAGTAGCTAACAGAAAAGTTCTTTGATCTTGTACAGATTTGAGAGGAGTCCAGGGTAATGCAAAATACATAGCACAGAAAGTCCCAAGATCCCCAGACTGGTGTGTGCATCTACAGCTACCAGGGCTCAAATATCCTTCATTAGAGCCCTTTTCCCTGGGCAGTTATTATTTGGTTTGTCCGTGTTGGGGGAGGTGCTGCAAAGATTAAACCAGTTTGAAAACCTATTTGAATAAAAGAACAAGTATTTATTTATACTTCAATTCACATTCACAGTGTCAGAATCACTTACAGAGTTTTCAGACATTTATAGATTTTCTCAGTTACTGACTCACCCAACCAGTTGTTTTGGGAGTTCACTGTAATTAGCTTTTATGAATCTGTAATTATTCACAGACCATCTCGGTGCAAATGAACAAAAGTATTTGTATGCATTTGTGTTGCTGAGTACTAAAAATATGGCAGCTCACATATAATTACCATGTAACTTAGGAAAACCTATGCATTTTAAAATATTCCTTTACTCTGGTAACTTGTCAGTTTTCATAAATGACAGTAATCACAACAATTGTTATTTTTTAATCTCACTTATGCCATGCTCCTCTGTTCTAATAGTGGTAGATATGTCCATAAAACCAGCTTTGTGCTAGCTTGAACCAAGATAGTGATTCAAAGAGATAATATTTAATACCATTGATAATATTTAATACCATTGTTGCATTATCCAACATGGCATTGATGCATTTCCACAGGTATAACAATCACAAATTCAGCTCTTCATGTGCAGTTATGGTGGTTAAGGACATAGGGCTCTTTAAATTTAAAGGACAGACTATTAAAATACAAAAGAACAAACCCAGAACTCAGCTATTAGAGATGATACTGTACAAGGATTGGGTTGGATTTGCTTCAGAGGTAGGGAGATAATGGGGTATTGGTACCCTGCTTAATCAATACATATTTATTACATCAAGATAACTCAAATTACCTTGAGAAACACATCATAAAAGAGCATAACAGGGAAAAGTCTGAGTTATTCTGTTTGGCCTGCAAATGACATGCAAAATAAAGTGTTAATTAAAAAAAATTCAAAGTCTAGTACTGAAAATAATAGCCACTTAGGGCTGGCCAAAGGGACCTGACTTTGCATGTTATTTGACAATTTCTGTTACTGACAGTTAATATCTACTCTAACAGAAAAGCACTGTATATAGTACAATTCATCAGAAATACACAGAGTTAATTGAATAGTTTAAATCAGAATTTTTTACAAATATTAAGCCATATTCATAATAATTAGGGACACTAATAAATGATTTCTGGGCTGTGATGTTCTAGTATGGTTGTTCAATGAGATATGTCAAATGAAATAATAGGTGTAAATGGTCTTATTATTTGTACTTATTATAGTTTTAATTACTACATTTTATCAAAGGAGAAGGAAAGAGAAAGATTTCTTATACATATAGTATACATATTAAAGAGCACTTTTGTTAAAAAGAATCATCTAGAAACAATACCTGGTCAACATTTACATCATTAAAAAAAAGCTGTAGTTCAGACAATTTCAAAACATTTCTTGTGTTAAAATATTATTAAAAGATCTTCAGAAAAGTCATCACTCAACAGTTTCCATTGACAACAAAGAGCTCCACACACACTGGGCAGGAATAATGTAAGGACTAATTGTGTTTAGTCATTTGCCAGTAAAGAATAACCATAAATACGACAGCAGAGAAGGACAGACCTTGTTGTTTTGATGGCACTGCACAGTTAATAACACAGGCAAATCTCTACCCACTCAGCTTGGGTTGATTCATCTCTTCCTGCCTTCCTTATGAATCAGAATCTTTAGTACCTTTTTCCTGAATGAAAACCTCATGATGGCACAGCCAGTGGGAGTTTTGCCATTGACGTCAGGGAGGTCACGGCTTGATTGTCTCACCAACTAATATTAAAAATACCCTTGTCTATTTAAACCTTAGCTTAACTGCAGTTGTTGGAAGGAAAGACAAGCCTTGTTGCATAAAACCTAAAAGCCTCCCTGTTTCACCTGTGCCTCAGGTGTCACCTCCCACATGACACAGCAGAGCTGAGCTGCTGAATGCTGGTGACACCCGTGCTGGTCCTTCCAGCAGAGCCTCCCACCACCACCTGAGCAGCCCCTGCAGCCTGTGCAACCTTCCATCTCCAGGAGCAGGGAAGAGCAGAAATGCTGCTGCAGGTTCCACAGGCTGCCCTGGTCTGCACCTCACCACCCTGATCACATGGAAAGAGGTGTCCAGACACTGCAGAGACACCACAGCCATTAAGAAATACCTTCAAAATACTCTACATTACAACTCACTTGAGGATTGAAAGGTTCTTTGGCCAAAAAGGAATGCTACACGTAGGAAGCCTGATGTGGTTTAGGAATGGTATTGCCCAATTTGGTGTTCCCAGTGAAACACCCCAGACCACAGGCTGCTCACTCCCTCCACCCACGGGGGGATGGAGGGGAGAACTGGAGACACAGCAAGGCAGGGACCAGGGTTGAGATAATGATAATTTACTGCCCACAGCAATGAAATAAGAACGGGAATAACAACAATGCTGTACTGGACAGCAAACAGTTCACACACTCGCCCTGCAGCCCCCACTGCTCCCACCTGCACCCTCCAGCAAACTGCAAACACAGGGAGACATCTCCCCAAGCCCTGCACGGGGCTGAGGTGGCATCAGACAACCCCAGGGGCCTGGCCATGCCCCTCCTGCCCACTGCAAGTTAAGCCTGTCCTGGCCAGAACCAGGACCTTCTCCACCCTGTGTTCTGTACCATCTACATCGTGCCCAGAGCCTACACCTTCCAACTACATATACTTATTTATTTCTTATATTTTTGAATATATATACATTTTATATACATAAAGTTATGAATAGTGTTATATATATATATATACTGAGAAAGAATAGATATACGTATAGATGCATATATATACATAGTGTGCATATATATATATATACCTACATACACACACAAGCACAGGCAGTCCTTAGTCCACAGCTGTCCCCCCAAAATGTCTGTGTTATGTGATGGAGAGGGCTCACAATGTGACTGTAATCTGGCATGTGCATCCTCCACAATCCCAGAGAACCCAGGAAAGCCTGTGTTTCCTTCTTGCTGTTTTCTTGACCACAGCTATTGGAATCTGACAATGTCCATCCTGCCATTTTATTCTGTGCAGGTCCCTTGCCCTTACTCTGCTTTATGGCAAAACCAACCTTCGGGCTGTGGATTTCAGCCTTTTGGACTAAAAAATTCTCCATTTTGCTGCAGGAAAACTCACACCTTTCAGCTTTCTAACCCACCATCTGCCTGCTTGAAGAAACCTGGGTTTCATTCCAAACTGAAATACAGTCCAGCTTTCAAAGAGGTTTTTTCTGTTCAGGTGTGCTTATGAGCTGGGCTGGCTGGAGAATAGAGCAGAACAGGTCCTAAATCTGAAGAATCTGAATTGCTCAGTGTCCCTCTCTTCCTCTCTCTGTTGCTCCCCTCTGTTGTTTCCTGTCCTTTAGGTGACACTGTGGGGTGTGGGATATCTACCTCCAAGTTCACAAGCCAGTTTTACTTCTGTAAAAGTCTAGGCTGTAAATATCAATAGCAGGATGCACAAGGGACTTCTCTGCTGAGGGATGGAGGCAAGTCACTTTCTTCCCAGTAAGACACTCTGATGTTATTGCTTATTTTGTAAGAACAGATAATGAAAACCTTCTAAAAAGCCTACAAACAGCAGGTATCATTTCTGCAAATTACTTACAAATTAAACCACCCATACCAGTATTTTCTACAAGCAGCAAAGCAATAACTGGGAATTGTCTTTGTTTTCCAGTATGCTGACTGTAGCATCCCAAAGAGTTCCCCCAGCCCTCAAAGTTCAGAGCTGACATGTTACACTCATGCAAACCCTTTCATGACACATCTATCACATTATACAGGCATGACACCACATAGCTGGACGTGCCTGTCAAGGCATGACACATCAGAGAAGAGAGTGTCGGGAGAGAGGAAAGAGCAGACCTACAAACTGGGGTTAACAGGCAGTGTGGCTTCACTTGATGTTCTTATCAAATGTTTTCCCCCAAATCCCCGTGAATAACGTGCAGGCAGCCATGCAAACTGGAGATGTCTGCCCCTCAGCCTGTAGCTGCTGTCACAATAAACAGCACTAAAGATTTGACAGCCTCTAATATTTCCCTTCTTTAGGCAACTGCCCTTATGAGAAAAGATCTCTCCAATAGGCACATCTGCCTGCAGGAGTCACTTCACTTTTTCCTACTCACACACATGGAGAAATGAAAAATTGAATTTGATCAGGTCTGTATGTGAGAGTTCAAGACCCCAAGCTGGAAATCACCAGAGGCTGACAGGATATTTGGCAAAATATCCCTGTGTTTGCCCTGTGTTTATGTTCTGCCTGGGATGTGTGCTGTTGGCCATGGGAATGGAGAGGACACTGGGCCAGGTACAGCTTCAGTGTGATTCAGTCTGAGTCTAGATACTTGCTTAACTTAAGTAATACTCAACCATTATTGTGATAAGTTCTGGATGCGATTCCACAGAGCAAGCTGGTTATGAAGCTCCTGAGATAATTATTAGGCACACCAGCACGGGAGTTAAAGACCTTCTGGAGCAATTCTGCCACTTGGAGAATTTTTGGAAATGCCAGACATTGGCAGAAAGCTTTTGAAGTCTTTTTTAAACACTCATCATAAGCTACCTATTACATTTAACACTTCTCAGGCAATACCGATCATGCATTGATAAAATAATCACACACCTTCATGTAAAATGTTTAATCTCTCAAAATTATTTTGAGAGATTAAAATAGGAAATGTATCTTGTCAGAAAAATACTGGCCTGTAAAAATATGTATCACATACATTTCTGTGAGTAAACATAAAATAATCTTAAGAGTTAATAAGCACCTTCAATAAGAAGGCTAGAACAGTCCTACATACTAAATTTTCAATGAACACCTTTATTTAATCACTTCAAAATTTTATTTGCAAGTTGATTTTCTGCCCCATCAGTGAGATGAAGTTAATCAGGTCCCCTTTGCCAGAAAAAAACCTAAATGCATCTGTGAATGCCACCAGCATTATTGAAGAGGCTTAGTCCCAGCATAACCTGAGCTTACTGGGGTGAAACCTAAAAACAAGGTTTTAATAATACTGATTTTACCCAAAAGCTCAAAATGGTTCATTAGGTCTCCCAGGAGCTCTCTGAGATCTGTAGGTGTTATTGTAATTTTGCAGATGGCAAAGGAGCTGAAAAGTCCAGAGCAGTGTGTGCAGAGCCCAGAAGCAGCTGAGGAGCAAGGACAGGTCTTGGGATGCACAGGGCCACTCTGACCAAGTGCTCCCACTGTTGGAATTGAAGAGATCACACATTTGGGGTTCCAAATAGAACATTTCAAATACCAGTAGCAAAAGGGCCAGGGGTCTCTAAGCACCACTTGCTGTACTTTAGAGCAGCTGATGATATAATTGTAGAGAGAGTCCAACTGCTTTACCTCACTGGTTACTCATGGCATTTGGGTGAGGAGAGGCAGAAGAAAGCTTATTCAGCTCACATTAAAAATAAAAATGTAAATATTTATGCAAAGACAGCTGTTACTGCCTGCTACCTGGCACACCACAGATGAGCTTTAATGCAGTTTTAACTATGTTGACAAAGCTGGAACTACAATCCCTCTTTAGATTTAAGTGGCCTTCATCTGGTCTAGTCCCACATATAAATGCAAATGGAAAAAAATTCCCCATACACACTCGACACACACATTTAGCTTAAGAGCTAGTGATTTGTTTAGTAGTTTTAAATTACCTTAAAAACTATCTTTGTAGAAAAAATGATAAATAATAAATAATCCTTTTAGGATGACTAGTGTTTTGATGGTTTAACAGAGGGGGAGTTTTAATCACAGGTATTAAAACACTTTCTACAACCCCACTGATGAGTATCTTCCTTAGGTTTCTCACTCCAGCTCTCAGCTTAGGAACTAAATATTACCTGTAGCAGAAGGAGGACAAACTGAAGGTCTTAATCCTGAAAAATACCCCAACTTTTGTATGGCAATAGTTTCACTGAAGTTAGCTGGACTAATAGCCTACTTTGGCAAGGGAAATGAGGGAGTGATGTAGTGCTCAGCTGAAATCAAGACCAATTTCAACAAGCATAGGCACTGCTTCCATTAGTGAATTGGAATCTGCCCATATTTCCTCTTTTGGGACACTCAGAAAACCCCACTTTTTTGCAGACAATGGAATTTTGCCTGTTCTGTAGACAGCACTTGCCCTTCCTGCTTCCAATTGTACACAAATGGCAAAATGCTGGAAAAAGTGAATGAAGAAAGCAGATGGACTTACACCTTCTCAGGGTGCCATACAACAGCCTGAAAGGATCCAAAGCCCCTTTGCAAGGAAAAGGCTGGTGATAAATCCTGGAAATAACTGCACACTGAGATGTTGTTCCTGTCAGCAGATCAGGCACAGCAAAGTAAATGTCACATTATTTATTAATGTTACCTAAATAAGAAACATGGCAAGTTGTCCAGCCCAACAGACCCTTCATCCACACCTTCTGGGCAGGTAGGAAAAGCTCAGTGCTCAGCTGAAAGGATTTCCTGAACACATATTTTAAATATCCAAGGATGAGCCAAAACAAGCAACAAGATGATGTATTTATGTATCATTAAATCTATGGAAAAAAAATATGCCTCATTTCCTCAATTTGCTTAAATATTGGCTTACAGCATCACTTCCTATGTAAGTATACAGATCATCCTAGAAATCTGGAACAGAAGCTGGGAATCCATATTTGTGAGTAATATACAAAAACACAGTTTCACAATTGCAAAATGCAGATGAATCAGGACTGTGCTCAAGAACCAATTCAGATTCTGATTTTACCCTTTTTCCTCAAGGATTTTGATACAATCATAGAATATGCTGAGTTGGAAGGGACCCACCAGCATCATCAAGTCCATCTCCTGGCCCTGTGCAGGACACCCGAAGAATCCCACCATGTGCCTGAGAGTGTTGTCCAAGCACTTCTTGAACTCAGAGAGACTTGGGGCTGTGCCCACTGCCTGGGGAGCCTGGGCAGTGCCCACCACCCTCTGGGGGAAGAGCCTTTTGCTGAGATCCAGCCTAAACCTGCCCTGACACAGCTCCAGCCCTTCCCTGGGTGCTGTCCCTGGTCCCCACAGAGCAGAGATCAGTGCCTGCCCCTCCTCTCCCCTCCCCAGGGAGTTGTCCTTGCAATGAGGTCTCCCCTCAGTCTCCTCTTCTCCAGCTGGACACCCCAAGTGCCCTCAGTGTCCTCACACACTTCCCCTCCAGGCCCTGAACCATCCCCATGTCCCTCCTTTGGACACTCTCCAATGGCTCCATCTCTCCCTTCCATTGTGTCCCCCCAACCTGCCCCACTATTGCAGGTGAGGCTGCCCCAATGCAGAGCAGAGCAGGACAATCCCCTCCCTGCCCTGATGCCCCCCAGGACAGGGATGTCCCTCCTGGCTCCAGGCACTGCTGACTCGTGGCCAACTGGCCCCTGACCAGGACCCCCAGGGCCCTTTCCTGGCACTGCTTTCCAGTCTCATTCCCAGTCTGTCTGTACATTTGGGGTTGTCCCATCCCAGGAGCAGAATATGTCACTTCCCCTGGTTGAACTTCCCCTGGTTGGTGATTCCCAGCCCTCTGACCTGTCCAGGTCTCTCTGCAGGGACTCCCTGCCCTGAGGGAGTGAAGGCAGTTGGAGTTTTGAGGCTTTTTTTAGGGTGCCCACGTTAAAGCTCCAGCTTGTGCCAGCCTGGCTGGCTCGTCCTGCCACTCCTGCTGAGGCACCAAAAGAGGGTGTTAATGATTTTGAGACAAACACCTAGAATTCTGTAAGACTGGCTGTTCTCATCTACAAGCTAAAGAACAGAATCTAGATGGAAGCTGGCAGAGTATCAGCAGGTACAAATATCCAGAATAAAGAATCCCTAAGTCATTTCTCTGTCCTGTGCAAGAGTTGAGGGCAGGTCTTGTTTGGTTGGCAGCATTCACTGCAGCTTCTTTTCCCAAATCTCCCTTAACCTGCACTTTCCAATTGTCTTAACCTCCAGTTTTTCTTGGTTTAATTTAGGTAATGCCAATCTAAGGGTGGTTAATCCCAGGATATTACTGATTTTTTAAATAACATATTGCACCTTGGAATTATGGTTTACTTATATTTACCCCATGTCAAATACTATCTGGGCCACATTTTTACAGTAAGAGTTACTCAATAAGGTCCTGAAAACCTGTCCCCAAATATGCCCATGAATCCATTTACTCCCATCACTGCTGTGTGAACCCCAAATAAAAAAACCTCCCAAGGACATGGCTGGAACTTGTATTATTTGGTTTTAAGCCTTTTATCTTTAGATTTAGGCTTGGATTCTGCCTTTGGGTAATTGAGTAAACACACTTTTAGAATCGTTTCACTGAGCCTAATTCCCCAGCCTGGAAGGGCTGGATTTGGCCTTTTATTTTTCAGGGTTTCTAGGAGAACCTTTTGTCCCCCTGCTGTGTCACTGATGACAAGGCAGCATTGAGCGCTCAGTGCAGCTTCCATTGCCTAGAAAAAACAAACTTTACATGACAGGAGCAGGAAAGAAGAGGCAAAAGGCAGGTCTCGGGCAACTAAAGCCTCAGCAACAATGGGCCAGCTGTAAAAGTTAAAGAGAAAAAAAGGGCAATAGTAGCGCTGTTATCGACGATGTGAGAAGGGAGAAAATAAGTTTGGAAGGGATTTTCCTGGCTCCTATGAATCGGGTTGCGATGTGCCCTCCCCTGTAATAGGGGATAGGGGGCGGCCTCTCTGCGACCGCAGATATTTGTGTATGTTATAGATATAAATATATAAAAATATAGGAAATGGGTTTGTCTCCGCAGCCCACGGGGCCGTCCCGCGGTAAAACCGCTCGGGAAGGGTAAAGTTAATAAAAAAACCGGCTCCGGCCGCGCAGGCACCGCTGGGATTCGAACCCAGGATCTCCTGTTTACTAGACAGGCGCTTTAACCAACTAAGCCACGGCGCCCGGCGCTGGTCGGGAACGGCGCGGGCCTGACACGGCCCTGCGAGACGGGACAGGGGTGGGAGAGGGATGGGAATGGGATAGGGACAAGGGATAGGGATAGGGATAGGGACAGGAACACTGGCAGGGACACGGATAGGGATAGGGACAGGAACACTGGCAGGGACACGGATAGGGACACGGACACGGATAGTGGCAGGGACACAGATACGGATAGGGATAGGGACAGGAACACTGGCAGGGACACGGATAGGGACACGGACACGGATAGTGGCAGGGACACAGATACGGATAGGGATAGGGATAGGGACAGGAACACTGGCAGGGACACGGATAGGGACACGGACACGGATAGTGGCAGGGACACAGACACGGATAGGGATAGGGACAGGGACACAGGCACGGACAGGGACACGGATAGGGATAAGGACACGGACACAGCTTGGGGGGGGCACAGCAAACACCGCGGGGAGAACTATAAATGTCAGCGTGTCCGTACGGAAATTAAAGTAGGATATGTCGTGTGTGCGCTGTGATCCGCACACAGACACACAGACACAAACACGCGTGTCCGCGAAATAAGCGGAAGAAGAAAGTTTTGGGCAGGGTGGTTGGCGCAGAGGGGGATGTTGGTGCTGATGCTGATGGGGATGGAGATGCTGATGGTGCCTCCAGGGAACACCCGCAAAGCATCCACGGGCTGGGCAGTGGGGAGGGATCCAGGGAACAGTCCGGGATTCCCGATGGGATTCCCCGATGGAATTGGGGAGGGAGCAGGGACAAGGACAGGGAGTGACAGGACAAGGGGAATGGATTCCCACTGCCCGAGGGCAGGGTTGGATGGGACATTGGGAAGGAATCCTTCCCTGGGAGGGTGGGCAGGCCCTGGCACAGGGTGCCCAGAGAAGCTGTGGCTGCCCCTGGATCCCTGGAAGTGTCCAAGGCCAGGTTGGACGGGGCTTGGAGCACCCTGGGCTGGTGGGAGGTGTCCCTATATAAAACTATTGCTTTTATTCCTGTTTCAGTGGGGAAAAATTGGAGGTTTGATCTTTCCATGTGAAAGAAGAAAGGAAGGAGAGAGAAGAAGGAGGGAAGGGGAAGGGGAAGGGGAAGGGAAAGGGAAAGGAAATACTTTCAATTCTAATATAAGATTAATTAGCTAATTATTCTAGGACTAGCCTTTTCTAAAATACAGATGTTAATTCTATATTACTAACTACATTAAAGCCAAATTAATTAATCTATAAAACATGCGTATTTTATGTCATCTGTTTAAAAAAGCAAAACACGAGGAGCATGGACATAGCATTTTCTTTTAGCCTCTATAATAAAAAAAATATTTAATTAAGGAGTAAAGAAGGGGAATATTGCTGGAAAATAAAACCACTTACCACCTAATACTTATTTAAAGCCATAAATCTGGACAAAAATAGTATGCCCTAGAAATAATTTTCATTTAACCTTCACATAATTTAAAAAAGGGAGGGAAAAATCCACTTACTAAGACTTCTTTGTATTCCACAGCTTAACTGCATTCCGGGCTGTCACATGCTCAGTTCCAAATATTTTCCCTAGAAAGAAAAGTTGCAAAGGTTGAAAACACTATTTTTAGCAATAAGGCTTCCAAACACTTCAGCTTTTATTAATTGGCATTCTCGTGTGTACTGAATAGATATAATTGTCTCAGGGTTGCTCCTAATGAAGGGCATCCACACTCCTTGTTGGAGGGAGCCTTTATTACACAGAATTAATTTGGGCTGCATCATGCCAGACATGAACTTCCTCTCACTAAGTGCCTGAAAGCTCCTTCACAAAGTTTTTTGACAAGTTAGACAAAAGTTCATGGTCTTATTCATGATTTTACTCACCAAACTCTCCCTGGTGCCCACTGACAGCAAAGAGTCCTGTTTGTCATTGTAAAGAAGAATGGCTCATCTAAAGAACAGAAGGAAACCTGTCAATAATTTGTGTATAAGTGTGTTTTCTTCAGTAAGATGGCAATAGTGTGTTCATTTAAAACTGTTTAAAGTTTCCCAAAGGACAAGTAAACCCTGTTATTCTCTAGTACCATGTAGCATAAGGAGCATTTCTGCTCTTGGGGATTTGTGTCTTACATTCTTCAGGCTGGTGCAGATGTAACAAAAATGGCATTGGGGTTAATCATTTATAACAGATGTGCATTATCTCCCCCATGCAGGTACAGCTTTGTACACACATCTGGGCCTCATTTTTGAGATCCCCCACTCCCTGGACTTGTGGTAAACTCGACACAGATGGTTCTCCCCTAAATTCATTCCTCTGGTGAATGGCTCAGGTTTTTTCCTAAATAAAACCATATTTTTTTGTGAATTCTGACTTTATTCTGTTCAGCTAATACAGTATCATACTTTACTTTTTGTGTGGCTTGATGTGTATCCATTTTTTAGCTCTTCTCTCTTGATCATTAATATCATTAAATATTATTTATTAATATTAATAAGATATTAATATTAGTTGGGGGCTTTTTCATGTTTACTTTTTTTTCTCCCCTAACCATTATCTGACTAAAAGAAACACACAAAGAATTTTTTTTAAATGGATACATAATGTTAATATTAGATTAAATATTAACCCACTTCTATCAGAGTCAGCATAACACTGATTTCTAATTAACTATACATGAAACTATTTACAAAAAAAATAATTAGGCATTTTTTTTTAATTCATATACTTCAAGTATTGCCAAAAGGCACCAGAAAAATTCCTGTGCCAATTTAAACATCTTCTCAAACTTCTGTTTATTGATGCTTTTAGGCATGTACACATTTCCACTGCTGACACATTTATAAGAGTTATTTAAAGGCTTTAAAAGCTGCTTTTGAATACCTGCTATTCAACAAGAAACTCTTATGAAAATATTATAGGGCCACCAGAAAAAGAAGTTGTTTTTCATGCAGTTTCACTTAATGGTTATTGACAGGGAGGAAAATACACACAAGATCTTGCAAATGCACTATCCCAGCAAATTGAGGGACTGTAATAAAAAGCATGTTTCAGTAGCATTAAGCTTGATGCCCTTTCCTTCCTAAAGCCTCTTTATAATTCATGTGTTAGAAGTCAGAATACATAGTCACAGCTTTAGAACACTCCTCAGAATTCTTATAAGCTGATTTATGTCCAGGAGCACATGATTATTACCTGCCTTGGTTTAGTGATGTTCCTGTGTAAGTGACCTGTTACTCTGCAGGAGCATCAGGTGTAGGAAACCAAAACAGGGGTATTTTAGAAGTCCACACGTGGCTGTGCTTTCTAACAACAAAAATGCACCTGTATATGAAAATGGATGTCCTTGTCAAAATCACTACTTAAGAAGCACTATTATTACTACATTCCACTCCCAAAAAGGTATTAGACAATTTTTGCAGAGAGAAAAACACAATCAATCTGTGTTTTCAGACTAGAAATCTGACAGCTTTCCTTTCACACTGAAATTCTCTTTCTGCATAAAGCATGACGTGGTTAAACAACAAAGGGGTGGGAACTGAGCAATTTTTGAGCCTCGTGCTTTTCTGGTTTCGGTCTCTGAAGGAATATGATCCATCTTTTCAATATTCCACAATCTCAAAGTAGAATCCTGAGGAAAAGATGTCGTACTGCAGATTACCAAAAGAGTGATTTACATTATTTCCATAAAGATGAAATCTTATCTCACATGAGCACTCCCAATATGAGAGCTAAACTCTCTCAATTACATATCACACCTTTGGAAACAATCTTTGGCAATACAAAACTGCCCCTTCATTTTGAAATAAAAAAATAAATATATTTATCAAATTATTTTAAAAATTTTCTGTAATTCCTTGAGGTAAATACTGATTACAACTTAGCACTTTTGTGACCAACTTGACCATTGCTCCATTTCAAGCTGAAAACTAGGCATGAAATTTTCACATCTATTTAGAAGTTGGATCCTGTAACCACATCAGGAATTCATTATTACCTTCATAGAATCATAGCATGGGTTGGAAGGGACCTCAAAGCTCATCTCATCCCACCCCCTGCCATGGGCAGAGACACCTCCCACCAGCCCAGGTTGCTCCAAGCCCCATCCAACCTGGCCTTGGACACTCCCAGGGATCCAGGGGCAGCCACAGCTTCTCTGGGCACCCTGTGGGCCAGGGCCTGCCCACCCTCCCAGGAAGAGCTTTTCTTCCCAATATCTCATCCAAACCTACTCTTTCACTTTGAATCCATTCCCCTTGTCCTGTCACCACATGCTCTTGTAAATAGATTCTCTCCATTTCTTGTTTCTGCTAATCACAACATCTGTCATCCAGCCCCATTGACCCTACACTAAAGCAAAATTTAACACCAGGAAAAACCCCTTTATTATTTTTACCATAATAAAAACAACTATTTGTACCATATATCCGTTTTGAATAGCAGTCAGAAGATTCTCACCTGACTGTTTTGTGTTCACTCCAGGGAAAATGCTGCTATGAAGTTCAAACTTCCCTGAAAGCATCAGCTGCTGCCATCCCTGGTAAGCAGCACGCAGAACGACAGCCACACACCTTCTCTGGCTCTAAGCTACATTGAAACATGGGTATTATCTATTTTTTTAACAATTTAATGAAGAAATGTTAATAGAGGGTTGGCTCAGTACCTAAAAAATCGTGAGGTTGTTGACTGTGTGGCAATGGAGGGAAGAGCTGTGGGAACAGACATGGGAACTCAAAACTTCCCCCAGTTTTAAGGGAAAGAACCCCCTTCTGGAAGTAGCTGTATTGGATATCCTCATCCTGACACCAGCAGCATAGCTGGTTGGAGGTTAACACCATCCAGCTGGCATAAGAATAGAAACAAGTTAAAACAGAAGATGAATTACTTACTTCAGTTGGGAGCCTACCCAAAGGTAAATAATATTAGCAGATAAAATTCCTACAGTTTGGGAAGGCATAGGGTCATTTTGACAGGCAAATGCCACACCTGAGAAATACAATAAAAGGACGAACATGTATTTTTCCAGCACAGAGTAGTCAAACATGCATACATAAGGCATGAGTTCTGTAGCAGAATCCTTAAAACATGTTTTTTAAATTTAGTTAGGAGCCTAAAGCACAGCTCCTAAACTGGAATTCTCCATAGTTACACAGATATCAACATTTAAACAGATGCCTTCCTTTTTCTGGAAACCTTAGTTAGCTGCAGTGTAGTTTGTAGCAGCAGTGTTAGACAGGGCACAGGTGCTAGATGGAGATGCAGTTTGGGCTCTGGGTGGGACAAGAGAGACAAGTCTTTCAGAGTATTTCCACTAAAATAAGAAATTAACTCAAGGTGTCATAATACAATAGGAATTATTTGCAAAAAATAAAGTCATGATGGCACAAAAACCCCTAATGAGAATTGGCCTTTTTTTTTGATGCAGGTATTTCTTACCACCTCAGATTGTGGGTGGTGTTGCCATGGATATAGCAGGAAAAAGGAGGCCCAGCTCCAAACATGGAATAGGTACCTCATTTACAGAACTGTCCACCCAAAAAAGTGCTCTGACTCCTTGGGCCACATCCCTGTTGCTCTAAGCACTAATGTAACCTAAGGAACCTCAACATCAATATTTACTGTTTCTTTGGTTGTTCTTTAATGTTCTGCTTTCTGTGGACAGAGGCTTTCACTTTGAATCCATTCCCCTTGTCCTGTTGGCATATAAACATACAGATATACAAGAATTTGGCATTTCAAAATGAATACATGTGCTATCCAGGCTCTTGTGACTTGCTGGAAGAAACTCTCCCCTAAAATATAGGTACAACTCCATTCAATATCATCCTTAAATGAGCTTGTTCATCACAAGAGAAATGTAATAACCTACTAATAACTGACTTGACAATGATAATATCTGTGCAGCTAAGAATAAGAATATATAATATAAGAATATACTGTTCCTCACACAAATCCAGCATATATTCCAGCCTGTACCTAAAAAGGATGGGCAAGGGTATTTGTCAGATAATGAAATACTTTTAAACTAGCAATACATTTTACACCTCCTCCCCAAATTGGTCACCAAATAAGAGCTCAGTACTGTTATGTTTAGCTTTTTACACCCTGCATCTGTATCCCATGTCATGGACACCAGATACAAGTGATGCTGAAATATAAAATCTGAACACTGTATTTTAGCTTTGCTTTGTCATACAGACTAATAAAAAAGGTCCTTCTAACAGTAAGACTTTATAAAAGAAAAATTAAATAATGAGCTATTAGTCATGCCCCAGTAAGACAGTAGAAGTTCCTTTCAGCTACTTGTTAACATTCTTAATTTTGTAAATATTAACACATAAATTTGGGCATTTGAGCTAAATGGAAAAAAGGGGAGGAAAAACAAACAATCTCTGATCTCCTGACAGAGGCAGTTCTAATTATTACAATCCCTTTGTTGCATGTTTTATCTTTAAATCTAAATGAGTTTACCATAGGCTCTGATTCACTGACATTTCTAAGACTGCTCATATATTTTAAAGACAGTTCTTAAGGAATACCAAACTCCCTGACCTGGATGGAAGCTTCATGAAACTGAGGTCTCAGGAGCAAAATTACCCTCAAGGGGAAATTATTGTTAAAAAACCCCATCACTATTAGTGTAATTTTGGCCCATTATCTCTGTTTTGTAGGTTTCTGCTGATGAACACTGGGTTTGATGTCTTACAGGTGGGTCTCGTTTGCTTTTCTCAAGTAAGGATATTCAAACTGAACTGAATTAATTAATTTTCCCAATTTTTTTGTAAGAAATAAAAGAAATAAAAATCAAGAGCTGCCTCTACAAGATGTAAAAGTCCTTAGTCTTACCTTGGAGATGTGCCACTACTGTTGCACATACTGCATCAAAACCATCCATGGTATTTCCTTTGTCTGAATCAGACTGCCCATACCTCCCATCACAAGAAATATTGCATGAAGCTACAAAGCCTTCATGTTCTGCTGCCCACTAAAGGGAAAAGGAAAGGGTTTAGAAACATGCTCGAGGGTTTGAGGGACTTTTACAGACTTTTTGTAACCTATCAGCAGGTTCAGACAGAAGGCCTTAGTGCTTTGTTTTGGGAAAAGCTGACAGATGTCTTTATATACATTTTGCTATTTTTGCATTAGAGATAAACCTAGAATTAGAAAAGATTGCCCTGTTCAAATCTTAAAATGTTAATTTAATCAATTTTGAATGGATCTTCTGAGACAGGTTATTATTATCATACTGATTTGTATCTGGAAAAAGTGGACATGTTCCTGTCCAGACTTAGCTGAGATCCACCAATTAGCAGCACCAAAACTAGGACTAAAATCAAGCCTAATGACCCTAACTATATTTTATTGTGCTAACAAAGATTGTTGTTTTCTTATTTATCAATGACAAAGGAAGAAATGAGTTTTTTAGTTGTACCTTCTGCAAGATGAATTCAAAAGGATATATACAAGTATTTTTCCTCTTCCCATATCCCAAGCCTTGACAGTGTTCTCATGTGTTGATGTTACCACTCTAAAAATTATGTTAATGAAAACAGCAATCAGTGTTTTCACTTAAAAGAAGATATTAAAAAAATCAATGACAGCATTTAATTCTGACAATGATTTGACATTCTTACACCCACTAATTCAGAAGAGACTCTTAAGGGCTACAGCAAAAATTATGGCACAGCTTAGTTGAAAAAGGGATTATTTATATTTCAGCTAGAAAGTAATAATAAAAATGTCATGTACAGAACTTTCAGTGCAAGCAGTCAATTCAATTTCATTACATCATTACAATACATTTAATTACTTCTACCATTAGAATAAATCTAAAGCCATTATTATGTCTTTAATGAATGGGAAGGGCTCTTGTCAGGAGGTTCTCTTTGATTGTCAGTGGTTGTGTTGCTGGGTAACCCTCTACCACAAACCCTGCTCTGCACAAACACAAAGCTCCATTAGGCATCAAAGCTATTCAATAAAGTTTACTAAAACTGGCAGCTTTCCACTAAATGGGGCTCAAAATTGTTTCCCTCGTATGGTTTTATTAAAATACTCCCAAATATCTAAAGTAATATTTATAGTGAAAGTCACTAGATGTGAGAAGCATTTTAGTACAGTTTTGGCTTCTTATTTTTAGAGAGTTCATGAACTGTCACTTTTATGTATTTCATCTGAGAAATTTGGTGCATTAATGTTCTAACAACTACAAAATATGACTTTATTGCTAAAACTTTTTTATTTTCTCCATATGTGTGTAATTCCTGCAACCAACACAATCTCTGCTCCTAAGCAGAAACACATAAAGCAAAAGACCACACAGAGTTTATGAACTGGCAGTAATTTTTATTGGGAAGTTGTTTCCAGGGCTGTACACAATGGTATTTTATTTGTTGTTCAGCAATTTTAAAAGATATACACAATTGCAACAGGCAGCATAGCATGAGTACTACTCAGTGATCAAAAAACTAACCAGTTAACACTTCAGTCTGATAAAAATTGATTTAATCTATGGCTTGGTGATAAAATACAGCAGAAATAATACCCCTGGAGGTTCTGCATGACCTACTTTGCCAAATGTTAATACATGCTGCAGTTATTTTAATTACTGTGTCCCCAGATTGACACGGGATCAAGATGCATTTCTTCTTTAACTGATGAGACAGGCTCAATGGAAAGACCACAGAATGCTGCCAAACAATACAGACAGAAGAGAACTTTTCTGAAGGTATAAATCAGAGAAAGAAACCCCTGAACTTTAGCTAATTCAATGTTGTTCTTTTGTACAAGTGATATATATTTATATACCTCTTTCAGAACACATGGCAAAGAGACACTTCCAGCCCTGTGAAACTCAGAAGCAGAATTAAACCAGTCTTTTGCCTTAAAACAGGCCATAATCTAACAAACTGTTCCAACATGCATTGAAAGGTGACAGAAAGATTCCTGTGTAATTCAGCAGACCAAATATCCAAATTCAGCCTCCTGTGGTGAAACCTAAAGCCATTTGATTTCTCCATCATCTCTTATCCACTTACCCCATTACACACAGGGATTTAAGTGATTTCAGGAAGGGACTATCTCCTTGTGTCTGTACAATGCTCAGAGAATAGTGTGGTCCTAACCCTTGAGTAAGGCTTTGAAATAAAGCATCAAAAGAAGGGCATAGGGGGATTCTGCCCCTCTGTCCCCCAGGTGAGACCCCACCTGCAGAGCTGCTCCAGCCCTGGGGCCAGCACAGAAGGACATGGAGCTGCTGGAGAGTCCAGAGGAGGCACCAGGATGGTCAGAGGATGGAGCAGCTCTGCTGGGAGGGAAGGCTGGGACAGCTGGGATTGTCCTGCCTGGAGAGGAGAAGCTTTGGGGTGACCTCATTGTGGCCTTGCAGTGCCTGAAGGGAACCTACAAGAAGGATGGAGAGAGACCATTGACAAGGGATGGAGGGACAGGACAAGGTGGATGGATTCAAACTAAAAGAGAGGAGATATTAGGAAGGAGATCTTTGCTGTGAGCAGGGTGAGGTGAGACACTAAACAGGCTGCCTAAAGATGAGGATGGAGTGCTGAGCAACCTGGTCTAGTGAAAAGTGTCCCTGCCCATGGCAGGGGAAATGGAAATAGATGATCTTTTAAGTCCCTTCCAACCCAAACCATTCTATGATTTTATGAAGTTCTTTAGTACTATAAATAAAAATATGAATCAAGTGTTACAAATGGATGATGGTGCCCACCTGACTGTAAGCTTTGAACACAAAAACCCATGGGGAGGGCTGACATACAGAGGAACTCACATTTCAGAGTATCACAGAATCAGTCATCATACCTTCTTCTAGGTAAACCATCTCCTGTTTCCATGATCAACCCAATTATTTCAATCAGTTTTTTGTTTGCATAAGTACCAAGATGTGTCAGAATCTGTCTGAAAGCAGGCAGCATAAACTCCCTTCAGGATGTGTTCTTTCATGTGTCTTCAATATGAGAATAAAATCTTGTACTTCTGACTACCACTGCCCTTTTAACATCAAGTCTCAGATCTAGAGTTGCTTCCTCAGGAGGACTTTCACTGGAAGGAGCTATCCTGCTAACTTGGCAGCTCCTAATAACAGACAAAACTTGAAAGTAAATTTATTTTTCACTTTTTCACTTATTTTCTCAGGGTGTCTGTCAATGTACCGACACCAGAACCATTAGGAATGTCCCTTAGAAAAAAGAAAAAGAAAACCAAACAGATCAAAGCTACGGTGAGCTCTTGTTCTATATTTTATGAGTCCAAAGAGTCTTGCAGTCAGGACTGCCCTTCTAGACTTACCCAGTCTTTGTCTGCTGCATGTGCTATTAATCTTTGTTTTCCAAAAGATATGTGGACTGTCAGTCCACAGAGATGCTGTTTGTTGTCAAAAGGAACTTCAAATGCTTTCTCAGTACACTCAGTCATTTGATATCTGCTGTTTCAAAGGGAAAAAAGAGAACCCCAAAGTGAAATTGTCAGGGCTGGCCTAGCCACCCATGAGCAAGCCCACCATTCTCTCCTGAATTCTAATTGCTTCAGCGGTTTCTGCAGGGGAGGACATTAGGCTTCTCTTAATGTATCTTACATAATCTTGCCTATACACTGCTATCAGAAAGTCCCCAACACTCAGGCAAATACTTTTAGATAAGTTATGAGAAATAACTATTGCTCAAGAGGTGTTAAATAAACCTTTCTAAGATAAAAATTACAAAGATAAAATTCCTTAAACAGAAATTAGACACTTCAGGGAAGTGGCACATTAGAGCATTTCCAGCAAAAAGGACATTCACAGATTTATTGTACAGTAAAAAATTAATGGAATATCTTCTTATTTTCAGGTCTTGATTTCAGCTTACTTACATGCAAAATAGTGGAATAGGATTTTGCTAAAGACAGAAAAATGAAAGTTCCAGTTCTGAGTGCACCGAATCCCAGAATGTGCTGAGCTGGAAGGGACCCACCAGGATCATCCAGTCCAACCCTCAGCCCTGCCCAGGACCATCCCCAAGAGTCACCCCCTGTGCCCCAGAGCATCATCCAAACCCTCCTGCAGCTCTGGCAGCCCTGGGGCTGTGCCCACTGCCCTGGGGAGCCTGGGCAGTGCCCACCACCCTCTGGGGGAAGAACCTTTTGCTGAGATCCAACCTGACCCTGCCCTGACACAGCCCCAGCCCTTCCCTGGGTGCTGTGCCTGGTTCCCACAGAGCAGAGATCAGTGCCTGCCCCTCCTCTCCCCTCCCCAGGAAGTTGTCCCTGCAATGAGATCTCCCCTCAGTCTCCTCTTCTCCAGCTGGACACCCCAAGTGCCCTCAGTGTCCTCACACACTTCCCCTCCAGGCCCTGAACCATCCCCATGTCCCTCCTTTGGACACTCTCCAATGGCTCCATCTCTCCCTTCCATTGTGTCCCCCCAACCTGCCCCACTATTGCAGGTGAGGCTGCCCCAGTGCAGAGCAGAGCAGGACAATCCCCTCCCTGCCCTGATGCCCCCCAGGACAGGGATGTCCCTCCTGGCTCCAGGCACTGCTGACTCGTGGCCAACTGGCCCCTGACCAGGACCCCCAGGGCCCTTTCCTGGCACTGCTTTCCAGTCTCTCATTCCCAGTCTGTCTGTACATTTGGGGTTGTCCCATCCCAGGAGCAGAATCTGGCACTTCCCCTGGTTGAACTTCCCCTGGTTGGTGATTCCCAGCCCTCTGACCTGCCCAGGTCTCTCTGCAGGGACTCAACAGCTCCTCCCAGTTTTGGGCCATCTGCAAACTTGCTCAGTGTCCATTCCTGTCCTTTGTCCAACTCACCAATGAAGATGTTGAAGAGCACAGGGCTGAGGATGGAGCCCTGTGAACCCACTAGTGACAGGTCCCCAGTCTGATGTCACCCCAGTCACTGTCACTCTTTGTGCCAGACCCATGAGCCAATTGTTCACCCCCCACATGGTGTGTTTGTCCAGCTGAGGGCTGGACAGCTGGTCCAGAAGGATCCTGGGAGGGACAGGATCGAAAGCTTTACTGAAACACAAAAAGATTCTATCAATTTGCTTTCAGAAATAATTTTGGAACTGTCAATCTGACAGTTATTTAACTGTAAATGTCATGACTAACACACTGAGATACTTATTTTTATATCTCCTATCTACAATATTTGCTTAAGATTGCCACATGTTTATTATTAGGACTTTTTCCTTCTAGACTTCCTGGTTTCTTTGAGCTAGCAATCCACAGCTCTTGGATAACATAATGCTAGCCTGAACTTTTTACACTTGGGGTTTTTGGACTTTTTCATTATGCCTGGAAAAAGGGTTGGATTATGGTAAAAGCCTAGTATTGCACAGCAAGAAGTCAAGATTTTAGATACTTCATAAAATTATTCCATTTGTGTTCCTATGACATTAAGGCACTACTGCAAGTCATGACCAATTCTTAGGTGAAGTCATGACTGCTTAATGTACATCAGATCCCAAGACCTGCAATACTTAGCACAGGTACTTTGTCATTTCCTTGCATAACACGTAACTGTGTGTCTCCAAGCTATCTTAGACTTAATTTAGATGTGATCACCTGGAATCTGCCCACTTCCCCTATTCAAGTCTTGCCATTGCTTTGCCCAGTGTGAGTGGAATTTTAGGGAAACCCCAGTTAATTACACAAAACTTAGCAGAGCCAGAAAAGAGAGGGTGTCAATTGAGATTGAAATAAAAGGAAAAAAGCCAGTGACAAATATGAAAACACCCTGCTGGTAACAACTGATCCCTGACCTACCCTTCTCCATGAGGAATCACACACAGAAACAAGTCAGATAAAGGAACTTTCAGGAGAAAGAGTCAGCTTTTTGTATCAACCTTCAGATTTAAAATATTAATGAACTAGAGCTGTGATTCAGTGTATGCTACACATGCTTACAAGAGTCACCCTTTAATGTTAAGGAACGTGTTCATAGTATGAAATAGTTCTATTTATCTGTGACTGCAAAAACATTTAAAGCTGGTATTTTTAAACTTCAGAAAAATACCTTCTGAAGGCTCTCTGATGATACAGTCAATCTTCATGCCTGTATAACATTCCTTGTTTGATTTCAGCTCTGAGATTTTTTCTTTGATTTGTTGTTGCTGCATTTGTAACATATGCAGAGTTTCACTGCATAAGAGCATGAAGGTATTTTTGTATCTTCAAAGCAAAAATGGCAGGAGCTCACAGTATCACTGTGTCCTCTCGGAATTTTAAATGGAATCTGGAAAGGAACAGAGCAACCTTTAGGAAGAGTTGTCCTTGAGATTATTTTTGACAAGGTAGTCTCTGAGGGGGAGTATGAAAGTAGGAACCAGAGGAGAATATATCTTAAGTTCCACCTGCCTGAGCAAAGTTCACATCCTTTCCTTGGTACTACCCTGGAGTGGATTTATCAAATCTCGTTGAGAAAAAAAAATACTGATGGATTGTATTTTTATTTTTCTGGAGGTTTATTTTGGTTTGTTCTCTCAAGAAAAGTAATACTTATCTCTAAATCTCACAAAGTCCCTCAAGTCTTTAAAATGCTTAATTAAATTAAATGCTTCCTTGATTCTGGTTCATCAAAGGGCAGCACAGCAAACTCTTAAGCCACACATTTTAGCCAAGATTCGCAAATTTTGCCAAAGATATTTTGCAAAGGCTTTTCTTCAGTCATTGGGGACTTTGCTCATGACTGTCCAACATGTGGTTTGTGTGAACAGAGCTAACAAACACCAGCTGCTCTGTGCATTCACCACACACAAAGCAACCAGAATGCTTCTCAACCCTCAGCTCCAGCAGCACCCTGGGCACAGCCCAGCCCTCCCCAGGCTCCCTGCCCCCTCAGCTTGTGCCAGGGCTGACCACGAGCCAGAGTGTGCCCACAGTGGCCAGGGAGGCCTGGGGCATTCTGGCCTGCAGCAGGAATAGTGTGGCCAGCAAGAGCAGGGAAGGGATTCTGCCCCTGGGAGGCCACACCTCGAGTGCATGTCCAGTTCCAGCCCCTCAGGTTAGGCAGGATGCTGAGATGCTGCAGTGTGTGCAGGGAAGGGCAACCATATAAAACTCATTTATAATTATTAAAGTTTATTAAAAATTTTTAATTAAAACAGAGCCTGCAATATTTCAGATTATGCTGCCCAGAAAAGGGTCTTTTCAATATTCTATAATCCATATATTTTGAACACAAAGAACATCACAAAATAAACATATCCACATTTACATTCAAAGAAATTCAATATGAATACTATATCTATAATGCTTCACATTATACACCACTGATCTACCATCATGGAGGAGATCAAAAGTTTGAGATCAAGTCACACAGTACTGAAGCAAGTGACTTCTTCAATACTGAAGTTGTTTTAATCTGAAAGGAAAAGAAAAGAAAAAAGGTCACTCTGAACAGTAACATGCAACATCAGGAACATTTCATTACTTGACCAATTTCTTAAACTTTGGTTTGAGAGAGAGACCTGAGTTCTATGACATAAAAACATTTTCTCAGTGATGTCAGACATGCAAATGCAAAGATTTCCAAGACAACTGCTTGAACAAAGAAGTCTACTTCGTGCAAAATTCATAGAAACACATTGTAGCTCTTCAGAAATCCAAGAAGTACTCTGCTTTTTGATAAGGAAACACCAATACATAACTGACACTCCGTTCCCAAGGAATGGGAGGCACAGTCCATTGAAATGCCAGCATTGCCATTGGTACATGGCCATTCCCCTGCACTCCTGGACCCCAAGCACTCTGCCATTAGTATTAGTGTATTCAATAAACACCTGGAACCATCTCCTTCAGCTAGTGAGAGACAGTCCACAGGAGCCAATGAATGCAGTGACTGTTCCACATGGGCTGTGTTTGAAGCTGGTTATGATCCAAACCAGAGACAGTTAGCTTTGTACCCACTTTATTTCAAGCATGTAAGCAAATACTGCAGACTGCTTTTTCCACTTTCACATTTCTGTTAGCACCACCTTCAAGCCTCTGGTTCATAAAAATGGAACAGCAGTCTAAATTTAGAAGACATGTACAAGACTCAAGCATTGTTTTGCTTGCTTCACTGCTCCTTGCTGAAGCACAGACTATCTTAGGCATCCACAACAGATCTACTGGAATTGAATCTTAGCAGACAACGTTGCTTCCAATGTTTCCAAGGAAAGGGAAGTAGATAAAGTTATGAAAATACAAATCCCCACCCGCACTTGTTAAATTTTTAATTCTGATTCAAAATACCTGCCAAAAATACCAGTCATTTTTAATTACAATGTCCATTAACTAACATGGCTCTGTATTTAGTGCCCTTTACCTTAAGAGGCTTCTATCCAAAATTAATTACCCTTTAGATTATGATGTCTACTATTTGTAATCTATCCTCACCACACAGAGCAGTATTTTATATCTGGAAAGGGACTGGCTGAATCACATAGGTTCACTAGAATGACAACTCATAAACTGATAATTTAGTTACTCACTGCAAAATTTGCAAGTGTTTAAGTAACATTTCTGTTACCTTCTTAGAAGTTCTTTGGGGGACAAGCCTGTGGTATCCATGTCACTAAGGCTGTCACTGCTATCTGTAGAGTCTGAGCTGCTGTCTTTTTCTGATTTTTTATTCTTGTGTTTCCCTTTGTTTTTCTGCTTCTTATGTTTCTTTTTCTGTAAAAAGAAAAGAAATAATCCCTTATCTCCTTGTGAAAGACACTGATTTTTCTGAATGTCAGCAACAGAAAAAAGTTGATTTCAGTGTAGACTCCAAGCTTAGCTGAAACAGAACACTTATCAATGATTCTTTTCCACTACTCAGACTGAGTTAAAAAATATAAATGAAAACTCCTCATTTCATCTAAGCACTCCCCCTAAAAGTTTCGTTATTATTACTATTTGTATATAAACCAGGAATTATAATACAGTTCTCAGAATGTGCCTGACATCTATAGCATACAACATTCACCACCCACAATATTGTGCCTGTAGTCACAGTGTATCAATGGAAAAAGCAGCATCAGAGTGGGATAACTTTCTGGTTTCAAAACATCCAAGAAATTCTGCTCCTTAAATTCTAGTCCCAGTATATGCATTTCCCACAACCTGACAAATAATAAAAAATTTTGGCTGGCAGGTCGAAGAATCAATAAACTGTTTATTTAAATTAAATACCTTTTCTTTTTTGCGTTTATGTTCTTTCTTATTTTTGTGTTTCTCTCTTGTTTTCCTATGCTTTTCTTTCCTGCTAGGCCCAGGAAAACTTGCTGGCACCACTGCTGGTTGTTGCCAAGTAGCACCTAAAGTACAAAGCAAATGTATCAACAGTAAAAAAGGACAGAAAAAAGTAATTTATTACATTCTGTATTACTTTTAACCTAACAGAATAGTTAAAACAAGCAAACAAAACTCCTAATCTTTAAAATGGAAATGAAATGTCTAAAAATCCTAACTGCAACATCCCCATTGTAATGAAACCCCTTTGCAATCTGTTACAACATGAAGTTGCAAGGCTGGTCCTGTATTTTCACAGCAATTTTTTATCATTGCCTCTACAGAAACAAAACTGGTCCAGAGGCAAAGACATTCCTGCTGGTGGGTCTAACCACACACACATTTAAGGGATAGAGAGTCTATTCACAAATGTTTTTTACAAGAGCAGTATCATACATTTGACATACAACTTCAGTGTGCAGAATTTACACTCTAGAAGCTTATAGAGCTCACCAGAAGAAAAAGCTGGAGGCAACTTTGGTCCAAATTCCTCTGCTACATCCAGTTCCTGCTTTGCAGTAGACAATGAAGGAACTCCAGGGCCAGTTGTAGCAGCCACACTCTCTAGAAAAAAAAGCCAAAAAGTTTTATTTTTGAAAGGAAAATAAGGAAACACTTTGTCCAGGAAGTGAAGAAAGTTAAAGGAGGCTTTCTAAAAACCTTTAAGAAAGCAAACTGATCAGCATCCTGTATCTCCATGGACTGCTCTGGCCAATTGGATAGCTGAAATTCTGAAACATGTCAATGTACTGGGGTTTCTTTTTCCTTTTAGATCAAAATTTACCTTTTACACTACACAATTATTAATATTAGTGCATTTATTTGCTTCCATTGTGTAGAAAACAGTACTATTACTTAGAACAAATAAAAACCTCCACAAGATGTACAAAGTTGATGAACACTAAAAGTTAAATGTTAATAGAACCAATTGTGACAGACAATAAGTGAATCTACACAAGACACATGGCAACATACAACTGCAAAAAATAACATACAAAACCTTATTCAGTGCTGTATTTTTCACATGTTCTACATGCCCAGCCCCACCAGTACCAGATGATCTGAGCAGGAGCACAGCAGTGCCCCAGCAGTCCTAGAGTATGTGATTCATAAACTAAGCTTTTACAAGGCGTTTATTTTATGCTGCATAAAAATGAACATCCCTGAGGTACTACCTTGTACATTAGAGGAAGAGCTGTCTGGTATATCAGCTTGCTTGGTGGTTTCTGGCTCTGTGACTGAAGTAGCTGGTTGCTGTTCCTCATCACTCTCTTCCTCTGAGGAAGATGATTTTTCATCTGAGGAACTTGCAAAGATGGCCTTAAATAAGTCCATGGGTGGTCGTTTGCTTTCTTCTTCCTGATCCTTCTCTTCATTAGCTCCCTGCTAAATAGCATCAGAACAGACTGCATTTAAACACTAAAGAAACTACCAACCCCTCTCTGAGAAGGAATGACTTCAAACATGCTGACAGGTATTCTGAAAACGTGGATATCACAGTAACTGTGAAATATACAGTCTTAGGACTGTATATTGGACTTTTGCCAAGTCCAAAATAGTAAAGGTCTGAAATGCTGCTAAACTCAGCCAATGTCCTGTAAACAGTAGTGCAGTTTGTGCTACACAGGTGGAAACAGAATTTATAATATCTGGGGATCTAATTCACTAATTGAAACTTCGACGATAGAAATTTAAGCAAAAGGGAAACATCATCTTTATCCCCAGAATATGCACTCTTCTCCATTCAAAGGGGAAAAAAATATATTTTGTGCCTGTGAGCAGAGTAGGGGTGACTGAATTTAGTTCCCAGTCTGCTGAGCTACATTTTTTCTTAAGATGCTACTTCAAGTGTAGTCAAACCTGCTGTCCTTATAAGCTGTAAACATTTTACATCTCAGGCTTACAACCTCAAAATTGTTCCAAGTACAATCTCCTGCCTTTGCTCCTCCTGAGCTGGCTCCTGTACAAACTGATCTATGTCAAATCAATTCCTGTATTATCCAGCCTTATTTCTGGCTTGTCCAGGTTTACAGCTGTTCCTTTGAAGTTCAAAGCTCGATGTAAACTCACCTCAGTGGGAAGAGTTTCACTGGGCCCAGTTGCAGGCTCTTCTCTTGCTGGCACTGGTGGCTGCTGCTGAACATCAGCTTTTGATCTAGCAAGGCTAATGAATTCACTGATAGAATCTTTCTTCTCCTTCTCTTTATCTGACACATCCCACCTGGAAGGTTTCTTTGGCTCTAAAAACATCCCAAACATTCAAATCAGTTGCATGCCAAATTATCCTGCATTTCACAGCCTATCTGATTTTAAACTACTCTGCTTCATTTGACATTTTTTAAATCTAATGAATATTTGACCTATAAATGTCTTCTAGGTAAAAGAAATTAGCATTACGTCACTAACTTCAGCTTTTATGTCACTGATTTTTTTAATTAAAAAAGAGTTATGGGGCTAAGTTATCCATGAAAAAGATGCTTTTCCTGTACTATAATCTTGTTTATAGCTAAATTAACAAAGTAACAAACTTACTGTTGGGACTGTTACTCTCTTGGACTTGTTTGTTTGTTGGTTCAGCTACAGATGTGGTGGGCTCAGGGACAGTTAGGAAATTAAACACAGAATATTTGTCTCGTTTCACTTTCGGTAAACCAACTATGGAAGAACTAGAGGGAAATAAAAATATTTGTTGATTATTGGTTTTCACCACAGAAAAGTCCTTAAGTTATCTACAACAAGCTGAAACACCAACAGCACTCCTTCAAATGCAGGTTATTCTGTCAGAGGTCACCATGTTTCATGATGCAAATGGCAGTTTTATATTACATTATGACAGAAAAACACCAAGCGAGATTTTCCACAAGCAAATGAAAAACTCAGAATTTTCAACAAGTCCTAAAAATATATGTATCAATTATCTTACTCAGGATAAGGATCACGAACATTAAATCTTTTACAGAGCAGCTTATCAGGATGCCATTCAAACTTGTCTCTTGTGAGCTTGCCAAACATCTTCATCTTCACTGCAGTTTCCTTATCATCAAGATCATTCTGAAAAAGTCAAACATTTATAGCTGCTAAGTAGGTAACAGCTCACCAAACTATTACTGTTCTAAGACTTAAAAACAAGACAGAAACATAATATTTATGTGCTGTTAACAAATCCCTACTCTGCATGCAGTGAGTGTTTTCAAAAGATGCTAAACAGAAAGGCAACAAACCCCAAAATGTCTACAAAGGAGTTTTAAAGCAGAAAGTCAGGGTTGAGGCAGCAACTGCAGCTCCACCAGCACAAACCTCCTGGTCTCGAGGAACTTCGACTTTGTCAACGTCATCTTCATATTTGGCCCGTGTGAACCTGGAGGACAGTGTGGAACTTGAGGATCTGTAGAACATGGCTGCACGAACAAACTCCTCCCGTTCTCTTCCCTTCTCCCACTCTGTCATAGTTGGGTCTAAAAACCTCTCCAATGTATCCACTATAAGATAAGAGAGAAATGCTTAGCAGAGATCACGGCTCGCTTAGGTCCAAGGCTTTTGAAACAGGAGATAAGATCACAAGCAACAGCCTTGCAAGAATTTAATGAGTGTTTAGCTTAAGGACAGTATCAGTCTCAGCTGTGTTAATCCATGATAAAGGAGGCAGTTTATCAAGATAGCAAGAATGGCAGTATTTGCTAAATGCAAAATAGGTATTTTAAATCATTTCACCTGTAAACCTGACTCCTTAATCATTGCCCACTAGGGAATGTTGAGAATACTTGATGGATTCAGCAGGTGTTTAAAACAAAAAGTATAATGCAAAGATTTATCACATAACTAAAACACAGAAGAGTTAACCAATGAGTAAGCCTGGCTAGGTCTTGGTAACTTTAAGGGGCTTTCTGGTATATCAAGTGTCCACTATAAATACAGAGTTTGGACACAGGTTTTTATAAACTGCACAGACCCTGTTTACAGCAACAGGTTCACTTTTTCTCCCAGAAGAAAGAGGAAATAACACCAGCCAAGCAAACACTCTTCCAGTGAAACAGAACTTTAACCATTCCAGGTATTTAAATATTCCTGCACTTCCATCATTATGACTCAGAAGGCATTTACAGCCCTAATACAGCCATAATTGAGGACAGTCCATTTTACACAGGAAGTTCCCAGTCCTGAACAGAGGAATTCTGGGTTCAAAGCTCAAGTCATGTGCCAGTGTGGTAACCAGAGGAGGCTACTCACCAGGAAATGGTTTTTTGGATAAAATGAAAAGGACCATCAATCAAGAAATATTTTACCTTTTTCTCCCTGTTTGAGACTTTTCACAAAATTTTCATATCTTTGTTGTTTTTCTGGATTTTTTGCAAATGGTTTGAAGTCACTAGAACCAACATTTGCTAACTGTCCCCCCAAGAGCATTTGCCACTTGTGAGAATCGTCTTCTGGAGGGGCTGCCTGGAATCTATTTTGTGACTGCTGAGCCACTGTTTTTGCTTTCATTTGTTGTTCAGATGCTTGTTTTACTTCTTTGAGTCTTTCTCTGTCTTTCTCAGACAGATATTCCAAAACAGAAGGAGCAGGACCTAAAGCAGAAAAAAACCAGAAAAGGTAAACAGGAATGAAAAATGACTAGAACTGTTTCTTCCACTTTAGTGGAGGAAAAAGCCCTACCTGCATTCAGAGAAAATGCTCTTAACCAGAAATAAAAAATAAAATTGCAGAGATGGCAGGTAAAAATCTGGCCACTATTACATCTTTTATGTTATTTGCAACATATTTACATAGAACTTTATAAAGTTTACTATTGTAGATACAGATGTGAGCCACAGCTACAAATAACCTTTCTAACAAATTTGAATGTAAGTCAGTGAAACCTCATTTTACAGAAAAAAAAAATCCCCAGAGCCCACTATATTCATAAGAGGCCACAAGAAAACCCAACCAATGCAACAAAACACAATCCAACAACATACTTTTTGCTTTTAAAATATTTAAGTAAATGAAAATACAGACAGCTATGTCAACAATTCAACTGCTGAGATGAAACTGAACAAGGGAATGGTATTCCACCTATGCTAACTAGATTTGGTATGTTTGTACTGGAAAATAAGTGTTTGAGGCCAGAGCAAGTTTTTACTGTAATACAAACAGAGAGAGGACAGGAAACACAAGCCAAGGTGTGGTCACACAGCTCAGTACCTTTCAGGCCAGTCTCTCCCAGCTGCTCCCTCCTCTGAGCTGCATTCAAAGCATGCCTGCTGTGCTGTGTTGGGTCAGTCCCCAGCTTGCCAGTGGATTCCTCCAGTGCCCTCTGCACACGGCAGTTCTCATTGCCAGCTGCTAGCACAGGTCGGAAGTAATGCACCGGTCTGTAATTTCGGGGCAGGTTAGGTGGTGGGTAAAGCTTTGGGGCCAGAGGCAACAAACAAAAGAATCCACTGAGAGAGAGAGACAACTTTGTAGGTAACACTTAAAAATGTGTTTCAGGGAAAGTCAGCTCAGCCTAAAAATTCCTCAATTTGCAGTTCAGAAACAGATACCACGAGCTACTGATTCTTTTAGACCCAGTCAGTAAGTGGTATTGTAATACAAACTCTGGCAACAAACACAATGACAATATGTAATGACTATATAAAAATAGGAAAATTAACAGGAGTCTTAATTTGCACTGCTCTGATTTGAGAAAATGCTCTTGGTATTGTCTAGTAACTAGTTTTTTTTTAAAACATGATTTCATCAATTAATTGTACTGCTGGATACTTTAGTGCTTACTGTATTTTAATGTCTTTCAAAGTGCTTTTCCCTCATATTCTTCATTCAAGCTGTTACTTGAAAGGTTATCCCTGTGCTCCCTACACAATGCAATACTATATACCACACAAATATTCTTCCTTAGAAACAGGACCATGTCAAACAATTCTGTTTGTCGTTCTGATTTGTGTAAATAAATACAGTATAAATGATGCAAACCTGAGAACAGGACTAACAAATAAACCTGTCACCAAAACAGAAAAGTGGACAAAGCACAAGGCCAGATTTTTACAGAAAACTGAATGTTACATTTGAAAGCTCTCAAAGCAAAATATGTAATTTTTTTTAAAACTTTGAAGTTAGATTAAAGCATTCCTCCAACATTATGGCAAACAGTAGATAGTGGGGAAGGCATTTGTTCAAAGCCAGTATCACAGGCAAAGTTTAAACTGCTTAAGAAGTCTGGCAAATTGTAGGTTTCTACTGACCAGCCTCCAATGCTATAATTTTGCTCATTCAGCAATCTTTACTGCTGACCAGGACACTTATTTCTAAGAACAGGAAAACCATAGAGCAGCATTGAAGTCCGTACAGCTCCCATAATGATATTTTTTGTATTAAGAATAACATCCACAAATTATTATCTGCTTACCTTGACTGGAGACGATGATTTTGATGCCAAGGAAAAACCATCCAAGATCTTGCCTATGTATTTAAATTCCCTTTCAGGCCCTACAAAGTGACCACAGAGAGATGGTCAATATTTAAAACATGTATGTTAGCAAAAAGTATCCCTGCTGTGTACAGCTAACACCATCAGTGCCATTACTGGGCACAGCAAACATGAACAGATACTCTATAAATCACTACAGGATTTCAGGCACTTAAAAGTTGCAGCAAAAATAAAGTGGTAGCAAAATAAAATTTACAAAAATTACTTGAAATACAGAAGTACATGTAAAAGAAAATCTCTTTGCCAGTATTGGGTCGTATTTTGTAAACGTGATTCACAATCACTTGTTTCCCTCAGTGGAACTGGATGCTCTGCCGCAGAATGCAGCAGATATTTTGAAAATATCATCTGAGGGGTTAATCTACACTGGGTTGAGGTGAGGACTTTGGGAATTATTTCTGTATTTGGACACAAATATAGATGAGCTGAAGTTTTCAGACATCAAGGCTGAAAACTAAAATATTTGGCAAATAGAGACTACATTATGTTATTTTTTCCCCCAAATTACACAAGCTATTTAGACAGAACCACAGTTCTTACTTTTTTTGGATTTATACTGTTTTGGTGCTGTCCAGCCATACAAGCCATCTCCAGGTTCCTCATCTTTTAGAACTGTATCATATTTTGACAGTGTGTCAGTTGCATAAATATCATCATCTTCTTCCTCTAAAGCTCCTACACCAAAAGCCTAAAACAGATTTTAAATAAAAAAGAAAACTCAAAAGTGTAAAAATACTTTAAAGTCACATATCAGAACATATCCACATGTGTATCTATTCATCTATATACGATGTAGAGTATACATATATATACCGTGGGAAAAGTGTAGAGTTTCAGCACAAGAAGTGAGGTGGAAAAATCCCTGACCTCACTGAACACAAAAGCAAACATCTTCCATCCCCCTGGCAGGAAGGGACAGTGAGTTTGACCTGCACAGGATGAGGACAGCAAACTCATTCCACAAAATAACACTTGCAATCTGACTAAAACCAAAGTAAGTTCTCAAAAGGAAAAACAAAAAGTCACTTGGCATGGAAATTAAGCAAGTAGAATTCCCAAGAATATAAACTAACTGTGCTTCTAGATAAGAACCACAAACACCACAGGGCAACACAAAGCCTCTCTAGCTAACAGATACAGCATTACTGAAAGTAAAACAGACAAAAAATGTAAACTAAACACATTCTCATCAAAGTAGCACAAGCCTTTTCCCCATCCAGCTACCTAGAGTCAGGTATTTTTTATAGTTGTCTTCAACAACATTGACAAGTGAAGGCACTTGAGAGTTCTAAAGATTTGTCCACATCTTCAAAACGAGTTTTAAAAACATCCTACTGTCAACCCACACTTAAGATTTCTTACAATAACCCTATAAGTGAAGGCATTTGAGAGTTCTGAAGATTTGTCCACATCTTCAAAACGAGTTTTAAAAACATCCTACTGTCAACCCACACTTAGGATTTCTTACAATAACCCTATAATGACTAGGAGCTTCTCACTTAAGAAAAAAGAAAATTTATTTAGCTTTTACTGCACTTATAATAAATGCATTAAAAAATGTCCTTACCTGACCTGTAATACCTAGTTTTCTTCCTTTACTAGGTCTCAGATCCCCAAGTAAATTGCTGGTCTCTTCAGAACCACCTGCGAAAAGATTCAGGTGTTCCCTCCCAGACACACCAAACAAAGCTTGGGAGGGGTCCAAGCCCTTATAGCCGAGTCCATGGACATTCTCTTTGGGAGTCAAATCTACAGGCATTACATCTTTTGGTGCAAAGGTCACATTCTCTGGCTGGTATTCATCCTCTTCATCCTTGGACAAAATAAAAGTTGGATTAAAAGTTCAGTCTGTTGAGCTTTTACTACATTCAGTTACCATGAGCCTAGGCCAGGTTGCATTTCCTAGGTTAGATATGAGCAACACCTGCTTAGAAATTTAGTTACACTAAAACCTTTCTTCACATTAAGCATAAGTAGTATGAATGCTTTTAAAAACACTGGAAGCTACATTTTAAAATACAGTTCAGAGACATTAAAGAAGTTTTGGGGTTTTTTTACTGTGTTAACACACATTCTTACATAAGTCAACAAACAACTTTTGCCTTTTTAATACCTCAGAACCCTCAGACAGTCCAGGTGGTAATGCACAACCATAGATTTTCACTGTAGGATCTGTAAGAGACACCAGAGCATCATATTAAATTAATAAAAGGAGGATTTAAAATGAACTTTCTAATCAGCCTATGAATGCTAACTTTCCACTGAGGAGCTCAGGAACTTCACTGAACTTACCAGGTTTCTGCCTGCGTGGCTTTCTTTTGACTCGTGGTCCAATTCCTTGTCCTTCTTTCCAGCCCATTTTTCGTAATAGCTCAACCCCAACTGTTATTCTAAGAAGAAGACAAAAGGAAACAAAACCCAAAATTACTTCAAACAACACTTTCACTATTTATTGATAAATCCTGTACATATACAACACCTGAACTTGCTTCTATACCCCAGCTAAAATAAAATCTGAATGTATCAACATTTACATACACTCTACATGCCAGCTATAAATGTTTACCTGGTATAAGTCATTCAAAACAGCAATCCAGGTGGAGGCCACTTAGGAAGGGTAACAACAAGGATCTTGAAGGGTAATAATAAAGATCTTCCAGTCTTTCACAGATTACTGTGGTCAAAAGTTATTTTTCTAACCAATACAATACTTCCCAGTGAAATGAACTGTTTGGTTAATTTTTATGTAAATTTACTTACTTAGAGGGTCCAATTAAATCATCAAATGCTGTGGTTCCTGGGATGGCAGCAACTACTCCTGCAATCTGTTTGGCCTTCTCCTTTATCTTATCCTTAGCTTTGGATGCAAAATCATCTGTGGTGGTAATATCTTTCGGTGCTATCCCAAATTCACTAAGGTCCTGGAAAACAGACACAAAATGAAAAGAATTTAAACACCCCTCAAATTCTTACTTACGGTAATACTAAAAGGAAGAAAAGGAGTATGACCTTCGTACTAGCTAATTTTCTCAAGCCATTTATAAAGCTGTTTTTTCAATAGCTTGAATAGACATTTTTAAACACCTTCAAAAGTGTTTGCCTTTTCTGATACAGTGAAAGGGTTAGGTTTTGGTTTTATTTTTTAATATTGAAATTACAGGAGCTTCTTTAGCAAACCTATGAAACAGTGTATATAACGTAGTAATATATTACTGTATACAGGAAGTAATTTTAAGGTTACTTCAATTTTTGCCAGAATATTCTTCAGAAAGTTTTATTACCTGAAAACCTGTTGTTGTGCAAACTACCTACAAAAGTTTTCTATTCCTTCCTAACTTTACCTCTTCATCCATGAAGTCTTCTGGCCCAAGAATGGTTCTGTCTGCTCTCTTCTGCCGTGATGACACAAAAGCTGAAGGCGTCCATCCTTTAAAGGTAAATATTTAAGTAAGGTACTGAAAGCAACACAGTATTTGAAAACAATTCAAACATTTCAACCTTACATCTTAAAGATACATTAAGGGAACACTTGTAAAACTGCAGTCCAAAAACTCGAGGGGAAATAATTTAAGCAACACCGTTCCAACTATTTTCAGTTTAAAGAATAACAGGGGGGAAAAAACACTTAATGACAGTTTGTTTTCTCTCACATCAAACTGTGGTACTCAATTTAATGCTTCCCAGGAGACAGAAAAACACCCAACCTTCCTTTGTGCCCACGGTGTTGAAGTAACCAGCAGAGAAGCCCCCAGTAAATGCTCCATGGAAACGCTGGTATCGCCCCTTTGCATCTTTAACAGTCTGTTCTTGAAGAGGAACTGGCTTTTTGGGTCGTTCACCTACAATCAAATAAATCAGAAAGTAAGACACAACACTGCCCGAAGAAGGGACTCTAATGAATTCTGAGAACACCAACGCTTTTCCCTTGAAAGTGCACTTATAGTTTTTAACTATGCAACACCCTGACAGGATTTCATCACTTCAGTGAATGCTTGAGAAATTACACATCACAAGCAGCCAAAACTGAAATAAACCACAAGAGCTTGACATGAATATTTACACCCCTTTGACGGTATTTCTGGAATAAAGTGGCACACAGTGGGAGCCACAGCTGCAGGTTAGTCCTTGGGCGATGCCCAGCCCGTTTTATAGATATAAGCACAGCCGGGTCACATTAGCATAGTTCCATACGCTCGAACGGCCACATTTGAGCTCTATTTTTGGTTTTTGAGGCCTGGGAGAAGTTCAGAATGAACTCCCACCCCCACGGCGGGCAGTGGCGGCCCAGCCCACCCCTCACGGTGCCAGGCCAGGACGAGGGGAAGGCAGCACGGAGGGGAGGCAGGATGAAGGGGAGGCAGCACGGGGGGCGGGCGGGATGAAGGGGAGGCAGCACGGGGGGCGGGCAGGTGTGCGCCGGGTCCACACGCCACAGCCCCCACAGCCCAGGCCGCGAAGCCGAGCAGGCCAGGTGGGCCCTCCAGGACCCCGCGGCCGCACCGCCCCCCGCCGGGCCGATACCCAGCGCTGCCCCCGATGCGGGGGAGGCTCACCCTGTAGCAGCGGCTGCAGCGCGGTGCCATAGCCCGCCAGATCCTCCTCCTCGCTGTCGCCGCTCTCCGCCGCCATCTTGCCGGGCAGGGGCGGGGCCACAGATAGACACGCCCATCGGGCGGGCACTCCCGCAGCCTAGGCCAATCAGCGGCGGGTCCGGGCAGTGCTGTGACCAATCAGCGA
>WBMV01005302.1:545944-759183 GCA_013396655.1 Campylorhamphus procurvoides | reverse complement strand
CGGGAGGGTCAAGTACAGGTTGCTGCGCAGGAAAGAGCCGGGGGAGGGGAGCCTGGGTCACTCCTCTCTCCGCTGTCTCTCCCTCTCTTTTTCCTTTTTCCCCCCTGCCTTTTTTTTCCCTCACTCCCCCCCTCCCCTTCTTTTTTTTTTCCCTCCCCCCCTCCCAGAGAAGGGGATGTTGGGACTATTCCATCAGTGTGGTATGTCTGTGTAAACATCATTAGCTCCTATGAGCTGACACGCTGGAGATTTTCATTTCTTCTTACAAATCGCTGCCTTCCACAATAAAAATACCACGCTTATTAGGCTGGATATGTTCGGAGGGAAGATGGAGATGTTTATTCTCCTTTGATCTCTCACAAAGCAAAAAACAGCCTTGGCAGAAGAATACCACTGGAGACAGGAGAGGGTGAGAGTCTCGCTGTGGGCGCTGGGCAGCCTGGGGGCTGCGGTGTGAGGGCAGGTCCGGTGGCACAATGCGATGATGAGCCAGAGGTGCAAGGCACAGCACAGCCTAGGGGCACCATTCCAAACTCCTACCAGGAAAGCTGGAAGGGCCTGGCCTTCAGCAGGGCTCTCCAGAGGAGCCCAGATGGTCCGAGTGAGGCGAGCCTGATTGTGAAAAAACTTGTCTCCAGAGTATGTCCGGGAAAAATCGCTGTAATCTTTTTTTTCCTTAAATTCTCTGGGGTGTCGAGCTGCCAGTGGGGTTACTCCACGCAAGGAGCTGTGCACGCGCTCAGCTTGGCCGGGCTCCGTCCAACAGAGCAGAGCCCCAGAGAGCCCAGCAGAGCCGAGCCAAGCGTGCTATCTCCCTTGATCCATTTCTTATCTCCGGGAGCAGTTGTAGCAAGCAGGGAGCTCCAGCAGAGAAACTTCCCTCATCCACTTCCCCCTTCTGTCTGTTTGCCCTGGCAGAAAAACAGCACTTTAGTAACCAAGAGATGTCCACACCCTTCTTCCCTCTTCATTTTGCTTGCTTTGATGCCTTGAAAGGTATTACTTGCTTCCCTCTCTTTAGTAATTTTTTGCAGAGTAGGAGGAGGAACCTTACTGGGAGATTCTCCGTGAGCAGTAATAGAATCAGTGAGGGCCTTGCAACTGATTTTAGCATTACAGGTTTGTAGATTTTTTACACAAAACATAAAAATGTGTAAGGTTAAGGGCATGGAAAGTCTGAGAGAGCCAGGCCTTTCAGAACAAGACTCTCAGCTGTGCTGGGATCATTTCTCCAGCTGTGCTTTGCACAGCTCACCAGGAGAAGGCAGCAATCTCTGCCGAGCATGTGGGAATTCTCACAAACCTTTGTGGTGAGACTTCAGCCAATTTTGCTAAGTCCTACGTCCCAAAGGCAGTTTTGGCTCAGAGATCCAGCCAAATCCCAGGCTTCCCAAGCTTTCTCTATTTGTCTTTGGTAACATTTGCTTTTGTCTCTTTCTAGTGGTGTCTGTGTACCAAGCCACTGGAATAGCCGTAGCCTGTGTAATTAGAGCTATTCACAGAGGCCATGTGCATGGACACTGGTCTGGACTCTTTTGTTCCCACCTGAGCCCCCTGTGGGAACAGGCAGCCCTGCTGCCAGGCTGCTGGGTTGAGTGGTGCTGGCTTAGTTGCTAACACAAAGCTGACAAACACCAAATGTCAGCCTCTTCTCCTCTGCATGAGCAGAGCATGTATGCATGTGCTACAGTGCAAACCCATTTGTCAGACTGCACTGGGTAATCTTTCCTATTTGTCCAGCATTTTCTTTTCGTGCCTCAAACCTCCTCTCCATAAATCTCCAGGATGAGAGTTTGGGCAGGAACCCTCTTGTTCCCTTCCCAGTTCCCCCAGTTCATCGCCTCTGTAGCTGGGTAGGGTTGTGTCAAAGCATTCAGCTCCTTCCTCCCACACGCTCTTGCAGTGATTAATCACTGAGGGCTCAATCAGGGAGCTTTGTTCATCTCGGATGCTGTCTTTTCCCAGGCAAACTGAAGGAATTTGTATTAAGAGCAAATCATGAGAGGTTTTTCACGGATCTCCATACATAACATGGTTGTGTGAAGTGGGAAATCCATGGCTGCGGGATAGCAGGCTACTGCTGCAAAGGAGTTGTGCTTTCAGCTCTACCTGTGTATCTGGAGTTACTTCACGGCCTTCAAGATGTACATTTTAGGGAGTCAGGGGTTAACTAAGGAGAGTATGTTACTTAATACGTGTCAAAAGTCAGAGGTCAAATGAAGTTATCATTTTTCCAGTGTCTGAGAATCTAGCCCTCATTCTTTGAATACATTTATATGCGATGTGATTGCAGTCATGGGACCAGTAGGCCTGGAGCCCAAATCATGACCAAATAGTGAAGGAGTTAGGAACCCACATTTCTCAGCCCAAGATGAAACGCTGGAGGCTTTCAATCCACATAGAAAAATAAATGATGAAAAAAATTCATCAATTAGGCAGAACAAAGTCATGAATCCAAAAGTCTTTACTGAATTCCTTTTATTCAAATAAGTACAAATGGAGATCTCAAAATGTATTTCTTTAACTGTACAGGAGGAAATGCCCATTTCCAAGTTTGGAGGATCTGTCTTCATGTGGCCAGACGTGTGATTCCTTTGGTGTAAGGTTTTCTTAAAGGATAAACATAGTCATTCCAGCATCCCTAAGGCATTAATTGTGTAGTTAATGCTGAAGTTTCTAGATTGTATAATTTTAAGATATCTGTTTTATAAGACCAGATGGCTGTATTCCCTACTAAGGCACAGAGATTGACTTTACTAACCTGGCTACTGCACATCTCACTATTGGTGTCAGACTGTTCAATCCACTGGGTTATCCCACAGTACAAATACCTTTACAGCGGTGATAACATGGCAGTTTTTTGGTGCTGGGCATACATGAATGACATAGTGCAGAAACAATGTGCACTCTTTTATCACCAGAGATGCCTGAATACCTAAAAATTATCTTGAGTAAATAAGAAGTGTTCACCTTTTTTTGTGGCTTTTGCATTTATTTAATGTTAATAGCTTAACAAATAGTTAATTAGTAGAAGTCTGAAACAGTAAATTTTTTAGGATACTATGATGGAAAGACAATTTTAAATTTACTGATGCTGACCATCGCAAGAAAATAAGACAATATTTAGTTTTTTCTGACCTAGGCTCAGAGAAATCAGTTGCAAATCTCTAGCTAGAACTAATGAGATCTAATCTCAGATCTGCAGTAGAATCACATATAAGTAACTGTTTGCTAACATTTTTATAGACCAAAGTTTCTTTAAAACATACAGAAAATAGTTTTGAAAAAAGTTTGCAAAAATCTCAAAACTCACAAACAATTAACCAGGCCCTCTAGAAAAATTATTTGCAATAAATTCTTTGCTTAGATCTAGTAGTCATCGTCCTCCTCCTCCAGCAGTATTTTTAAAGTGAACAGCCACAGACTTGTTGTATTTTTCATCTCCAGAGGTTTGGAAAAAGAGTTCACATAAATGAGTGCTTTTTTTCCCCTCTTAATTTGTACATTATTGTGAATACCAGTATAATAAATTGTGATTGAACAGGGCTCATAAGGCAGATCATCTGTCACTTCTGTCCTTAGGTTAGGAACTGTTAGGCTGTTTCTCCTGAAAGGGTCACTAGTGTGAACTCTTCAGGCAGTGGAAAGTCCTGTGGGCAGACCTATTGTGCTGGCCACAAAGCAGATTGTAAAGAACTAAGAAGGCTTTTCCCAAGGCTAGCTACCAGCACACAGCTTATGGAACACAAAAATTATGGGACAATCAAAAACTGAAATGGAACATTTCAGACGTGATTTTCCCTCCCAAATTATATGAATATATGTCAAATATGAAATATGATAAACTTGTCAATGCATATGTGAAAAACTACAAACTCTTATTTAGAGAGTTGCCTTCCAGTAACACATTCCTTAACATCAATGCCAGATGCAGAGGGGGTCTCATACCATTTCCCCTTTATATTCTTGGAATATACTCTTTGGTAGTTGCAAAATCACCAGCTACCTTGAGGTTTGTTGTTTATACATTTTGTTTTAATGTTTCCTGAATACAAGTAAATAAACTATTTGGTTTCAGGTTGTTTTTTCCTGGCTCAAAGCTATTCAATACAACTACTGGCTTGGAACTGCTATTCACCTTGTTTGGAGTGTTTCACAGTAACCCCACAAAATAACAGTTTTATCCTGTACACAATCCAATGACTTCACTAAGCTTTGTTAAGATGAACCGCTGAGCATCTCCACCACTGCCAGCCATACCTACACTGTGATCCCACCCCTTCTTCCTTTGTGTTGCATCAAGTGGGGTCTGTCCATAAGCAGCCTCAGTTCTACCAGCATGTGTGCTCTAGCCCAAGAAAGTCAAATCATGTGCTGTTTAATAGCTTGCTTGGCATGGCAAGATCAGTGGAAGCATTCATTTATGGACAGAAAACCTCTGCCTTTTCTGTTGCCCAGGGTGCTCTAACATAATGCTCCCTGAGGATGCTGAAGTGTTTGTGTCCCCTTGCATCTGCACTTCTTGGCATCCAGATGTGGGGGGTGCCTCCAGGCCAGGGTCCCCAGCGCTGTGTATCCTGTGGCTGTGAGCTGGCAGAGGAAGCCCAGGCCAGCACTGTGCTTCCCTGGAGCAGTGCTGTGGCACAACCACAGACCTGTCAGTGCCATGTGAGATACAGATGCCACAGGACTAAAGGCCTGACTCAACGACTGATGAGGTGCAGCCAAAAATGATTAGGAAATGTATGCTTTGAAGACTCCAAGAGCATTTCCTTCCTAACAGAGAAGGAGAGAATGCAATTCAAGCTCTGTATAGGACAGAAGAAACCACATAGCAAGACACTGATAGGCTGTGTAATATAGCATCATCATATGCAATCAGCACTGGTGATAATGGCCTTTTATGTTGCTGAAATAATGTCATTGTGTTGTGTTTACTGAGCAGATATCAGAAGCAAATCTCAGAAATATGGTTCAGCATATCTCACTTGTAAGGTAAAAACCCACAAATGATAGGGAGAGAAAAATTGCACTTTTCCACATCTGCCTACCCACATCTCAGAGCAGCAGCTGAGATAAAGTATGTTCTGCTGTGAGCAGGAGGAAACAGCGTCCACAATATCAGTGTGTATTGGTACCTTAGCAGATCTGGATGAGAAATTTTTTCCATGTTTCATCCTGCAGATGCGCAGCCAGTCTGAGTGCTCAGCTGGAAGGTGGGGAAGCTTGCTGTTGCACGCAGATCCCTTGGAATGACAGTCACATAGCCCATGCTCAGATCTCCGCAGAGATTATATCCCACAAATGGGGGTGTTTTCCTCACAGATAGACGTGCTTCTTTGCTCCTACTTTCAAAAGATGCTGAAAAGCATGCTCAGGCATTAACTTCAGTTTTACTTTTTGGTGAATTGATGAATTCACTGCTTTGGTGCAATTGCTAAATACAATTTTCTTTGTACCACTTACACTTTGTCTTGCCCCTGAGTGACTCTCTGCTCTGGTATCAGACTCATCAGTCTCAGAACGGAAATGTAAGGTGGTAGTACCATTGTTAGTGATGACAAAACTCCTGTGCACTTTGGAGGTGGCAAACGGGTTGCTTTTATTTTCATTAGCGACATTTTTCAGGGCAGTCATTATTTCGGATTGCTGATAGAGTTGTCTGAAGTCAGTCCTTTGGGTCCTGGTCTGGGTCTTCTGCTTGGAAATGTCTGGCAAGACCCAATCACTGGAGCAGCATTTTTTAGACACCCCAGATTTCCCCATTAAATGGTGATAGTTAGTAGTTTTCAGGGCAGGCAGCTCTCAGTCACCTAGAAAAACAGCTGGTGGCTGATACCCTCTGTGTGTGGTAATTCTCATGTCCACAACAGCCCCAGACAGTACTGCACCTGGTGTTGCTTCTGTCTGAACAACAGCCCTGCTTGAAGAGGTGTGACTTTTGATTTAGCTGCCCTGCCAGAGATGGTAAATTTACTCACTGAAAGTGGTCCTACCCAGATTTCTCTTCCAAGTTGTTATCTGGGCTGCTGGCTGCAAATGTCAGCACATAGAGCATGGCATCCTTATTCTCCCAAGCTCATCAATTTTTCCATGCAAAATTTTGCTCCCATCTAAAGCTGCTTTTCACATTTTTACTGGCTAAAATGTTTTCAGTCCTTCATGGAAAACACGTAAATATCCTATGCCAGCTGTACTCTGAGGTGATGGCTCCTGCTAGTGAACTGCCTTGACATGGCACGTGGTCTGAGCAGCAGAACGAATCTACAGCCACGGAAAGGCAGTGAAATGCCCCAGAACTGGCTCTGGGGCCGTTTCCTACCCAACTGAAAGCTCCTCTCACTGCTTCACAGCATGGTTGTTCAGTTGCAAACAACCTTGCACTTCAGGCAAGCTGGCAAAAGTTGAGGTCTGATGGAAGCATGGCACACTGCTGCTTCTTTGTGTGGTGTGACAGAGCAGACAGGTGGGAATTTAGACTTGTACTTAGTTTTTAGTAATGTTCAGTGACTTATAGTGATTATAATGGCAGTCTGTTTGATTTGAACTCGTCATTCCCTGGGTTTTCCTTTTGAGAAACATGGAAATTATTCTTCCAGGGAGGACAGAATACGTGTTGTTACAGGTGGCACTAGAGGATGGCACATAGCAGCTGCTTTTTCTCCCTCCTCCATCAGCTTCCCTCTGTGGTCTCAATGATGGCAACTTAATGCTTGTTAAAATATTATTACTTGGATGGTTCCAAATATCATTTCCCAGGGGAAGAAATACTAAAATAAATAGAAAACGCTTCTTTAAAAAAACAAACAACATTTTTAGGCAAACAAACACTAAAATCTGCCACATTCATTACACAGACGATTACACAGAAAAAGGAAATGAAACGAAAGTATATACTTAACTAAGGAAAAAAGTAGTCCTGTAGAAGGACTGTAAGCTGTAAAACCACAGGGTATCTCACAGTGTAGCAAGTGAAGCCCAGGCCCAAGTGGATTCTTTGCAAACGGTGTAAAATGCCTCTGTAGTTAGGATGGTGATTTTTTTTTTTCACAGCAGAGTCCAGGCAATAGTCCTTCATCATTTAATTTTTCTAAATTCTTCCAAACAATTTTATTGCGAGTACAACACAACCTTGAGAGCCGTCCTGGAAGATATCTGAATGCCCAGTTCTCAAAACAAGATTTCAGCATGCGTCATGTCCCTCCTTGGACTATTTTGGCCAAGGGTGACAGGATCAACCAGAATTCCAGGTTACAGTTCATTAGTACATGACAGCTAGATTATCTCTGTCTGCAAGTGGGGCAGTTCTGGCCATACACATTAGGATCATTTAAACATTTCCAAAGGTACTTATCTTGATGTCATTTTTTGTGCCCCTAAACAAGAATAGAAGCAATTGGACATGAGCTGTAGGTGTAATCAACTAGTTATGAAGCTGACCATTTAAAAATGATAAATTATGCTTCAAATACAACATTTCAGATGTTCAAGAGAAGAATAATGTCAGGCCTCAGAAATGCACCTTCAGATAGAGCTGGGTTATTTCATACAATTTAACTTGATTTTGTGCTAGGCTGGGGAATCAGAAAAAAAAATGTGCTTTAATATCCTGAGTTAGTGAAACAAATTATCAAGAGCATGGATGAGTAGTCACTGGGAATGCTTTACTCTGGGAAATGGGGAGTACTCCAAAGCTTGATGTCATCAAATCAAGGCTGAACATTTTCAAGAAAGGTTTTCTGTCAGACAATAGAAATTATTGAGCTCAGCTTGTGATTGTTTCTACATTCAAATTCAGAATGGTTGACAAGGAACATGAAAATGTGATGATAGTCTGTGAAAGCAGGTTAGTGTGATTCCTTATTTCACCTCTCGGTGTAATAGAACGGTTCTGGGGCCAAAAATGAATTAAGGGTTGCCTGAAGAGTGTCTAAGTCACTACAGCTATCAACTCACTCTCTCAGTGCTGCATTGATTCAGCAGTGCTGACAACAGTAAAAAACTTGTTTATTGGTTGTCAATGAAGTATGATTTGAAAATCCAGTCTTCAGAAAGAAGAGTAAAGAGATGATTTTACATCCTCATCAGTCTGGCCAGCGCCTTGTGTAGCTGCACTGAGCTGATCCAATTACCTCTTCTGTTGTTGTTAAAGTTGTTTTATTTTTAAGGAAAACCATTCCCATCTTGGAAGAACTAAATATAATCCTGTAAAATAAAATATTGACTCATATAAGGAAAAAGCCTGCTGGAAAGAGGACAGAAAGTAAATTCTGCCTTTTATTTAACTCTTTCATCCACATACCTGTAGGAAACATGTAAAGATAAAGAGCAAAAATAAAGAACCATACACAGAAACTGAAAAAAAAGTGAAAAGAGAAATAGAAGTGATCCGTGTCATTTAAACACACCCTGAAATGTTGGAAGAAACAAATCTTTTACCCACCATTATCCACAGGCATTATTCTGCAAAAACAATACAAAAATATTTCAGCCTGTTCTAGTGATGACTTTGTAGGATTGACCCCCATGAAGAAAGCCAAAGCAATGTCTGGCACTCAGATAAGAAACAAGTCCTGTTTTGAAGGTAGGCTTTTGCAATGGATGAATTCTACTTTTTAAATAGATGCGGGTACCCCTATCTAAGATGAGACAGACATTATAGTGTCATCTTAGCAGAAGTGCTATGTCTGAAGATGCTCTTTCCTATTTTTGGGTGCATATCATGGTTTTAATTTGAGGCCCATTGGGCTAGGTACAGTGTCAACTATACCAACAAGACAAAGCTTTGCTTCCAGGTTTTTAGTGACCTTTACATTTATAAAGTTTTAAATATGTGAACAGTATAGAAGAATGCCATTTCCTTTTAGTGTCATTTTCTGTAACAACAGGGCAGTCAACATTTAATGAGGGAATAAAAAGATGCAGAGTTAGACAATAGGTGACACATGGAATTTGTTTTACTTGGTGTAACTCCTGAACCATTCCAGAAGTTTCTGAATTCTCCCAGTCTTAGTAGCTCATGCTGAGAAATATGCTTGGCACATGGGAAGAGATGTGATTTAGAGTCACACCTCTGTTGCCAGGTCTCCAAGCACATCAGCTGTCACAGGTGGACTCACGTCTTCATTTCTCAGGTGGAGACAGGTTACATAAGCAAGACAGAACCCAGGGTTCTGCTCCACTGAAAAGTGTCCCAGACTTCTGTGATCAAAGGCACAGGAGCTGCATGGGCAGTGTGACTTCAGGCAGAGGAACTCCCTGTAAGTACTGGAAGCATTCAGAGGAATACACAACTATCACAATAGGCCAGGTTTTCAGGGGAGTGTGGCATGTATGTCCACTCCAGAGGAGATTTAGTGTATCTATTGATTTGAAGGAGGTCTCAGTCTAGTCCTTCTTCACTGCTGTATAGCACATTGCAAAAGCCCACAGGACTTCCCCATGCTTCTTAAATTGTGTGTTTTCTTCATGGTCTTTGCAAATTCTGCCATCAACCCTGCCCAGAAGAGCATTACCAGTTAGATGGTTGCCTGCAGACAGTGGAAGGGTTTGCCTTGTCTTACATTTATCACCACAGTTGATTCTACAGACTCAGAAGGGCATTTGCAGGGGTACTGCACTTGCACAGATCATGTTAATTCATGGGGGTTTTGAGAGTTTGTATGTCTGAATGGAGACAGAAAATTCAAAATCTGGGGTACAGTCATCATTTCACGGATGGAAAATGTATTTTAGGTCTCAAGTGGAACTTAATACTATAATGAAGGTGTCAGAACCATGCTAACAGAAAACTCCTATGTATATACTGCTAGGGCAACACTCTTTGCACAGCATTTATGTCTACAACTGTATTTTAAAGCATGGTGGGAAATTATGGACTATCTCAGGTTCTTATTCCCATCCTTTGAAATGTGCATGCAGATCCCAACATGTGCAATGGACATTGCATGAGACCTACACAACAGAACCACATCACAGAGGGTTGCACAGAGCAAGGCCAGGGTGCTGCATGTTGTTAGCACTCCCCTAAATACATTTTTCTCTTTTCATTTTTTTTAGTGTTTCTCCTCCCACAGCTTTGCCCTCTTTGCTTTCTGAACTCTCAAAGATATTTAAACATTAGCTTTGGTACTGAAACTGGGCCCAGACCTTGTGTGAAAAAGAAGGGAAACCTTCTAAAGCAATAACCAAAATGTAACACCAGATAAATTAGAAGCGCTCTCTGCTGTCATTCAGCAAAGCCATGTGCAGACAGAGCACTTTCACAGCTATTAAAAAAAAATGTGCTATTCAGTGCAAACTTGCCATCTGGCTCCTAGTGCTGGATTCCACTACAGTGTGCTTCTTGAGATTGCACTCATCTGCCAGCCTCCCCCTCTCCTCCTAAGGCACTTAGGAAAAATCTTCTGGGAATAGAAAGTGAATTATTTTATTCCAATCACCATGCAGCTAACTATACATGGTAATTAAACAAGGAGACATTTGTCTTCTGCCATTGGAGCCAAAGGTTTTCCTGCTAGTCATAAATAACAAGTGCTCATTGGAAAAATTAAAAGATATTTACCAAATGAACTGGTATACTGTTATCATGATGACAACCAGGCAAAGATAATCAAGTATTTAAATAGCAAAAAAGGTGACAATATTCAAAGCTAAGGCTTCTTATTCCATCTTTAATGGATGCAGTTGTTCTGGATGATCACAAGCATCCTTAAAAACAGAAGAGAGAGGGAACATTTAGCTCTAATTTAAACAGCCATGAAGCCAGCACAGTCCACCAGGAATGAATGTAGTTTGTTGGGAGAACTCACCTCCTATGGACAAGGGAGTAGCTTTATTAGTCCCAGCAGCCTCAGTAAACAGTGACTTTGATATAAATGTTTGCAGGATGAAGTCCTAAGAACTGGCAAGGTGGAGAGCTTTTCTGTGCAGTTCCTATTGTGTGTCTGGGAAATATTAACATTCAGGCAGAGGAAAGTGCTCTTGCTTGTACCAAGCACCACTGAGTTCAGCTGTGGGAGACCTGCAGAATGCAAACCTCCCCAGGGGCACCCACTCACTTGGCAGCTGCCCTCTCCTGTCTGCAGTCCCAGATGACTCACACTCTCCTCACGCCCTCTCTGCTGCCGGCCCGATACTCCCTCCAGGCTCCAGACAGTTTGCTGAGCTAGAAATTCCCAACAACACGCCATGGTTCATGCAGTTCTGACCCCAAATCTGAAATTCCCAGATGGCTGAAGCTCTTCTTTTTTTTTTTTTTTTACATGAAAGTTTAGCTCCCTGATGACTCAAATGCACCCAGTCTCTTTTTAGCATGCATTTGAGAAGCTTTGATAATTTTCATTCACCTGCAGCTCCTGTCTCAATGTCAGGACTGTCAGGTCCAAATGACAAAGAGATATGATGATGCGCATGCTCCCAGCTGTGTTTCACTCTGTAGTCATGACGTTTACTGGATTAATAAAATGAGCTTTAAATTTAGAGTTTTGGAGCTTTAGAAAAAACCAGGTATGCTTCCAGGACCTTAAAAAACCCCCAAAGAAACCCCAAACCAAAGAAACTAGAGATTCTGAAAATTTCTCAGGACTCCTGGAGTTTAGCATCTGGTTAACCATTCAGTTAACATGAAATTTGAATTTCTTCTTGTTTCAGCTGCTTCTTCTTCAAGCTTAAAACTACACAAAAAATTTGGTGACTCCAGTCTGCTTTCCTGGGGACCTTTCAAAGCTTTCTGGATCTAAAATTTTGTATACATAGATCCTAATGGAACAGTTCCTCACTGAGTCCTAAGCTCTTGCTTGGGTTCTCAATTGGCTCTGCTTCTTGCTCCCCAGACTGAGTTTATCTTATCTCACATATGGAGGTCTCCACTGGCTCCTGCTCATTGGTTGCTTTTCCTCAAGAGCTGACACTCCCCCATGGTTTTGCACTCTGCTTCCTAATCTGCCAAGTAATATATAGCATGTTATTTGTAACTCCATAAATGTGTTTTGATAGACCAGTTCATTGAATATCTTTGGTCCTGCTGATGTCACAGGTCTGGGAGTTTGTCAGGCAAACAATCTTCCATTTGCCAAGACTTTAAAGTTTAGTGATTAAAAACACATTAGGAGAACTATATATCCTTGTATCATTTTGAAACTCCTCCCCATCTGGAGGATGCAGAGTTTTATGGATTCACACCAGCTATAATTTTGGTCCCTGGCAAAATAAACTGCTAGAACACGTTCATCTTGTTAGCTTGCTGTGTTTCTAAACTCATTCGCAGTATCAGATTCAACCAGCCTTAGCATTCTGAGTCTTCAGGATTATGCTAAGAACCTACCAATTTTCAAAGTCCACACTAGAGAAAGCCCAAGTTTCCTTGATGTATTAGGGATGGAATTACCCCTTTCTCAAACAGCTTAGCTCCATCAGGCTTTGTAGCCTAGTCCTCAACTGCTGCTAAGCCAAGTAAAATGCAGTGACATGGAGTGGACCCAGGCTACAGACAGCAACAAGAACGAAAACCAAGTGGGTATGACAAGCTCTGGCTTCTGCTGAAGTCTACCCTTACCCCTTCTACAGCTGACACTTTTCAGTGTCCCTTAGCTAGCTGTCTTTCAGTGATACCCCTGCCTACATGACTGTGTTGGGGTAGGGCAGAAACTTAGAGAGAGACTAGACTGCTGATAGTCCAAACTTGGCCGTTGTCTGGTGCCCTATGATTCACTCCTTCACTACTCTTGCCTATTAGTAATATGCTTTTTCCAAGACACAGAAAATGAATTACTCATAGATAAGACACTGAAAATAAAATCGTGTCAGCACTGTATATTTAGAAAGTGACTGTGGGACAAATACAGGTCATTCCTCCATTCAGTATAGAGTTAACACCTGAAAGGATTTGCTTGCTGCAGGGGACAGTACCTGGGAGTACTCGCCACCTTTCCCTCTTGCCATACGCTGGCTATCTGGACGCATGGCTACAATTTCATATATAATTCCACAACATGGAATTATAACAAAGCAGACAGGTGAGATACCAACACTTTTGATGTTTTCATTCTGACCACGGACAGTGAGTTTCCTACCATAAGGCAGGAGCTTCTGAAGTTTACCGAAGCTTTCCTGGTCTTCTGTTCCCCTCTCTTCCTTCCTCCAATGCTCTCATGTTCCTTCTCTCCTCCTCCAGGAGGACAGAGAGGGAAACAGGATTTCTACATCTGCAGCACCAGATGTCTAACTGAACGAATGATTTTCATCAAAGTGTATGTAAAAGTTGCCTTTCAAATGCAGCATCTAAAGGAGTGTTTTAGTGATGTCTCATGAGGCAATTTTACTTCAGAGTTTTCAAGACTGAAAATGAACAGATGTGCGAAAACAAAGTATGTGTATGTCCCAGAAATCAGCTCTCGGGACTTACACCTGCAGAAATTACCTGTTTATGTTTTCCACTAATGTCACTGTATCCTCTCTGCTTCTCCAGTCTATGAAAGATCCTTCTTTACATATTCAGAAGTTCACTAGCATGATGCTTCTAGTCCCACAGACTCCTTTGGATTATGGACCCTCAGTATGATTTCATCTGCTAACAACTTGCTTAAAGCATTTTCCACTAGGTAGACAACACTTCCAAACAGCCTTAACAAAACATAGATCAGGTTAATATGCTCTTTCCCCTCTTTCCTCACCTTTCAGTACTGAAACCATGAGTAGTTTTCAGTCAATCTGTACATGGTATCTCTACCATGTGCTTCTAAAGACCTCACAGTGAATGGATGCATCCTGAATATGCCTCATCAGCTTTTCCAGGGAAAAATCCTTTGATCTTGGAAGGTAAAATTTGCTTTTTGAATGATCTGGTGGTCTGGCCAGGTACTTATGTGCAGGGAAGAAAAGCTATCCACAGAGTTATTGACAAAGATAGCTTTTCAGAGGACTCTAGAATTTGGATCAGGATCCTTGCCAGGTATCACAACTATATTTTCATCTCAAGGTGGAAAATTATCTGAATTCACCTATTCTCAGCTAACTTATGAATCATGCCAAGATGCATCCAGGATTAAGCTGAATTTCTGAAAAGTCTGCAAGAAGCCTATGTATCAAGGCAAAGGATGTCTGAGCAGATGTAGTGCCCATAAAGATAGATTTTCTGGGTTGATGATGCATTGAGATTGTGGTGGAGATGTGAAAATATCAACTGCCCCTTTAGATTGCAACTGGGGACATTTTTCAACTCAAGGTAGTAAAGTATGAACTAAAATTAACTTTTGCCTATTATTGAACAAGCCATTGTAGTACTTCAATGAAAAGTCCTTTCTTAGGTATTTTGCCTCTGGCTAGCCCAGGATGATGAACAGAAAATAAGGAAGGTAAAGAAGGCAAGGAGGGCAATCAGGGAATAGAGGGAAGACTGAAAGAGCCTACTTTGATAAGCAGGAGAACTCTGAGAAGAGGATCATCTGTAAGAGAAACACCTATTTAGAATAAGTGGTAGCGCTGCTCCCGATGGCTTTCCCTGCAGTAGTACCAGATCATGGGTGTCTCAGACTAGGCAAACATGATAGGATCAGCTTCAGAGTCCTTGTTAAGTCCAGATGTGCTGAATGCTTGAGTCTCCCCTGAACCTCCCAGTATGAAGTATCTCCTTCTTCTCCTCACTTCCCAGCCTGCCCATCCCTCTCTGTGCATGGTAGATTTTATGCATAGAAGATCCATCAGCAGAAGCCAACAACTCCCTTCTCCTGACTTCTGGCCCTTCAGCATCTCATTTCTTCCCTTCATCATGAGCGATGGTAACTGATCATGACCTCACTAAGCTTTTATATCCTGAATAAATATACGGTTTCCAGACTAACCAATGCAGCCTGTTGTTGTGTTCTAGATATGGCACTGAGGACAACTGATCATACTGCTTCTTCAGCCCTAGATATAAATCCTCCTGTCACATCCCATTTGTAAAACCCAATGTTAAAAGGCTTCTTTCAAGTATCCCTTCATGAACTACCCAGGTAGATGGTGGACTGCTCAGCAAACAGTGTTACATCAATACCATTCCATAGTTTCCCTTTGTACATGACAAGAGATTGATGCTGTTTGGCATTATAGATTGTTATTGTGACAACACCTAAAAATGACAGCTTGGTTTGTCTCCCAAACAATTTACAAACATTAATTGCAGGATCATACAAGAATGATGTGCTATGTTTACCAGAAAATGTGAAGAATCCTTCTAAGATCAACATGCTATGAGTAACAGATTTCTTCATAAACAATCACAGAGTGTAATAAGGAGTGTTTCTGATAGAAATGCAACCCCTGGCAGTTGTGTCCATAGAAAGCAATGGACCAAGGCTGGGAATTTGTTTATTTATGAGTGAAGTGTCTTTCCAGTAATAGTGGAAACACTGCAATTTAAAAATAAAAACTACACACAGAGACACCTTACTGGAATGTATTTTAATTTAACTTGAACTAAACTGGGAATTCATTCCTGCTACTTCTTTGATGTGGCAATAGGCAAGTGAAAGAATGTTCACAGTTTATGCATTTATCTCTGGAAAAGGCAACCCTGAATTCCTTGCGAAAAAACCCCTGGTTTTGCAGTGGGAGTTCCTTTTTCTCCAATCAACTATTAAATTTTCTTTGCCTGGATTTTCTGTCCATCTCATGCACACAGAGGTGTAACTTTCATATAGAATAGAGGTGCTTTCACCTACTCATGGCCAGTTATATGTACATGTGCAATGTCAATTCCAGACCTTGAGCTTTGGTGCTTTGGGAAGGAAGGACATGCACACCTAGTGCTTGTGAACTGACAGGGAGTGGAGAGCCAGGGCAATCCCAAGAAGTAAGTCATACTAGGCACACAGACTTGTCCTAAGCAGATATGAGCTCTTCCTGTGACAGAATTATTATTGGAGTCCTTACATGGGAAGTTAAGACCTTGAGCTGCAAAAGTATTGAGACGGTCACCTGCCTCTTCAGTACCCGTGGGCAATACCTTGGCACTTCAACAGACATCCCAGCTGCTGTGTCTGGATCCCTTAGATGCCCTGATGACCCTTATGTCCCCTGTCTTGGTCCATTTCTGGTGACACAAAAGCACCTTCATGCAAAAGCCATCCTACAAAAACCTCTAAGAAATTGATGGTGACAGCTGTATTCTCAGCCAGTGCATGCCAGTCACACTAGCTCTTCCATTTCTGTTTTGCAGAGTGGAAAAGAGGGATGTCCTATGCAAGCAGCTGACTAGAGTTAGACTGCAACAGGGTTTCTGCCTTGGAAATTCAATATGGAGTAGGTGCCATCTCTGACTAGGTAAACCACATCACACTCTCAGGTCCTGCTTCTTGCTTCACTTTACTCTTTGCTTAGGTCCACACTCACATCTGTTCCAAAACCTCTTTATTGCATGTGTACCTCCTTTTTTACACAGGGACACAACCCGGATTCATGATTCAAGTGTAAACAGACACTGTGGTGGCCCTGAATCCACACCAGTTTCCTCTGTTTTCATGTCATCCAAGGCACATGCCATACTTTTCACATCTGACATGTGACCTTAAATCAGTGTGGATCAACTTTTCCACATGGAGTGGCAGAGGAGGGCAGAGATCCTCTCCAGACCTCCATGCTGCAAACAGTACAGTAGCCTGCCCACGTGCTGTAGACCCAACATGTCTTCGAAACATTGACCTTCACCTGGACATATGGAAGGGCACAGGCATCTCCGTCTTGCCTGCAGCCTGAGTTGCTGTGTGGGACTGAGGAGCAGTCAAGCAAAGGTGACAGGAACAAGTTTCTTCTGTCTTCCCCTAATCTATTGGGGGCTGAGTGGGAAGCAAGAGTGTATGAACAGTCTCTGTTGACATAGAAAGCTTTTATTACTATACCCAGGTATAACTAATACTCACCTGGAAGGATGTCTGATCAGATGATGTTGTGGTCCCTTGGCAGCAATGAGACAAATGCCCTGCTTTACAATATCCCATCTGAGCCCCTTGGGCAGCAGGCACAAGAACCGTTTTTAGTACTTGCTCTCAGTCATCAGTGCTACTTCAGATAACCCAGATTTACCCAGATTACTTTAGATTCTGATTTAGGTAGACCTTGGGCTTCTGTACAAGAGACAAACAATAGGGCAATTTCAAACCTTACAACACAGAACCAATTTGTTCAATGTCTTCCTTTTCCATGTAATCCCCTCTTTCTAGCCCAGGCTGCTCCAATATTTTCTTTGAAAAAAACCTCAGACAGAATGTCAGGTTTCTACTCTGTAGATTCTTGACGCCCTCCAGCTGTTCCCTGGTGTTTTGGTGAGAGATCCGTGGTTTTAGGGTGCTAATTATTCCTCATGAACTGGAGCCCAATGCCGTGTGTCCACAGGGGAGCACTCAGGCTGTGGTACAACCCAGGGGAGAGAGTGACGGGGATGGACGTTACAAACCTGCAGTTTCATCAAAGGCAGAGCAGAAAAAAAACCACAGAATAAAAAACTTCTATAGTGTTCCCTCTTCAAGTTCTCACTGTCACCAATAAATTATTAACCTCGATGATTAAATTAATATTTAAAAGAGTGCACTAAAGCAGTAAAGATGGGGTAGTTGTTGGACTAGTTTCCTTATTGCGCATCCCCTCCTTCCCCCGGTGCCAGCCCTGAGCGCCGAGTTCCCGGTAAGCCCTTTGGTGCGCACGGGCAGGGAGGAAGGTCAGGCTTCGGGCTTGTTTCGCCACTTCCAGCTGCCTTTACCCCAGATAGCAGCCCGACTTTATCAGTTGCTTTAAAGCTTTTAAGACTTCAAGAGGCGGACTACTCTTTTACTGCTCTTTACCAATAAGACCGAAGTCGTCGGTGGCGGAGAAGCGCGGCGGGTCCGGCGTGGGAAGTCGGGCCCGGGGCGATGCCGGGCGATGCCGGGCGATGCCGGGCGATGCCGGGCGATGCCGGGGCCGAGCGCCCTCGTGTGCCGGCGGGGCCGCCCCGCCGCTCCTCGACCGCCGCCGCCCCTCGACTGTTTCGGGTGCCCTCCCGAGAGGCGAGTTTGGTCTTCCGACGGGGCGAAAGATTTGTTGATTTGTGTCTGGGCAAGGAAAATAAAATTAGTAAAGGATAAAGGCAAAACAAAGCAGTAATAAAGCCGGTCCTCCCTTCAGGGTGAAGGAACAAACCAAAGAGCATCTTGATCTGCTTACAAACTCTTCTCTTGCTCCTGTGAAGAGTATCCTCACGATAAGGTGATCTTAATAGATTCATTTAGTTAGAGTAAAACTCCATTTCATTAACACCTCAGCCCCAGCCTCCTCAGTGCCCGTGGCTTTGTTTGCAGAATAAGAATACAGGCTGTGATTATTTTTCCTAGTTTTGTTTGAATTTTTTCACCTTGAACAAAGTTTCTTCCATGTGAGCACAGACCTGCCAGCACACCCATCCAACAGAAAAAGGTATGAATTTTTGTTCTTATTAGCAGCTTTCATACTAAAATCACACAAAGTCAAACACAAACATAAGATATGAAATATAAATAACAAACAATACCCAGATTGGAAACTTTCTAGAGATTACATTAGACCCTGGAACAGGGCCCCTTACTCTGTCAGAGAAGTGTTATCTTGAGATTGTCAATGCATGCTTCAGGGTAAAAGTGACTTTGTCCTCAGAGACCCAGGGGAACATAACAAGTGACATCAGTCATATTTTGGAGACTGCAGAGTCTAGTGTCACTAAATGTCAACTAAATCTCTGTACATGGCTCTCTTCAAAGAGTCATTCCTCAAGTGTTGAAAGGTGAGAGGGGGTAACTAAGCCAATTAAAGAAACATTTACTAAGTAGGGAAAGGACACAATGATCTACAGGCCAGGTATATACCAATCTATTTTGTTTTCCTTCAGCTTCCATCAAGACCAAAGTGGGTGGGAAAAAATACCCTTTTACCAGAGGTAGGACATTAGCTGACGAAAGGCAGGAGGCTTATGCCAAAGCAATGGCCATTTCTTTTTCCCCTGGAGCTGATGTTCTGTCTGTTTCACCTCAGCATTCCTCACCAAGCCAGGGACAACACTTCAGTCTGCCCAAACACAAAAATAAAGCACTAGACAGGCTTCTTTGGGAAAAGCAATGTTACAAGTGAAAAAGGAATTGCAACTGGAATTTGTAGGAATGCTAGCAGTCATTCCATCAGGTCACATCCTGATCTTACCCGCTTAATTGTAAATAAAGAGCAGTCCCAGGGACACCAGCTATGGCAGCTCCTTATTAGGCCCTTTATTCATAAGTCTGAGCTCTTCAGAAATAATTAAGTGGAGAGACATTTTATGGTATTGAAAACAAACTTTTGTATTTTCTTGGTGAAACCAGTGTTTTTCCTTCTGCAGAAACTGACTCATGTAAAAAGTATCCACAAAGGAACCATGAGAATATACTTAGGGATACAAATAGACTGGGCTTTGTCAATCAGTCCCGTCGGCTACAGTCGGGACAAAGTTCTGCTTTGGAGTAAGTCAGTGACATAGTTTTGGGCACCATGGGGGCAGAGGTGTTCTTGCAGGTCTAGCTGAAGCAGTTAACAAAACAAGTCCTTATCCTCTGCCCCTGCACTCAGGGTTACCCTTTCCACATCAGCATCCAGTCAGGCAAATGAAAAGCGCATCTAGGAAAACCACCAGCTTCGCTCAACTAACCTTCTGCAGCAGCTCAAAGTGACTTTGCTGACTTTGCGCTGAAGCTGATTAGCACCATGTCTGTTTGCCTGGCTTAACTGAGGGCATGGCAACCTCCCACCCAAAGGCACTGGCACTTGCAAAGAGGAGATAGGAAGTAACACCTAAATTTAGGAAAGCCCCTTTTTGAAAAGATCATGAATCTGAGCTTTTAGGGAAGAATTTGCACACAACATCATTATGTGGGATCTGAATTCAAGGCTGTTTGTATCTCATGTGTTGGTTCAGTTCAGTGTGGAGATAAGTCCAAGCTGTGAAGTTTGAATCTGGACCAAATTTTTCCATGATTTGAAAATGTTTGGCTCCATCACTTTGGAAGGGACCTGTCACTGCTACTAGGTCCTTGAACCTTAACAGCAGATATAGACACAATAAAAAGAGAAATGAACATTGGGTAGTCACTGTAGCTGCATCAGGCTGAATCCCCAAAATTTTCCAGAATCACTAATTTATAAAGAAAGAAGAAACAGTAAAACATAAACAATAACTGAAACATATCCAACATTTCAATCAGCACAGTGCACTTATTACATAGCCACTATAAATATATTCTGCTAACACAGGAAGTTTGGGGGAAAAACAAGAGCAAAGGCAATGAGCTGTACTAGTCACAATTATAAGGCATTTGACAAAGTATTACTCAATATTTGCACATACAGAATTAAAAAGGTCTCTCTCAAAACTGCTCATTTAGTATAATGCATTTGACAGCAAATATACCTTCTATATATGTATAAATATATATCTGTGGCAACACCACTCCACATCATTGAAGTATAAACTATAGATTATGCAAGATCAGGTAACCCAAGAGACAACAGAACTGAGCTAGAAAGTAAAAGATACGAAGAGAGATGGAAGTCACTGGCAGCTCTGTTTAGTCAGGACACTGTGAAAATAGAATATAGGTCTGACAGTTGGAGTCATCATTTCAAAGGGCCCTTCCTGCTTGGGCCTATGGAATGGGAGGCCTTTGGGTCAGCAGTGTGGCTATTCTTTGGGAATATTCATAGAATATCTGGCTTCTTGCGATAAACACCTGAGGAGTTTGGCCTCAAGCCTACGAATGTTAGGCAAAGGCAAAAAAAATTAAAAACTTAGAATATGTTCCTGAGCCTACTGAACTCCATGGAAGACTTTATCTACATCGCCTGGCTTTTGTTCAGGCTTAGAGTCATTATTACAATTACTGACAATAATGTAATACCACAAAGCAAGGTTTTGCAGGCGAACAAGTGCAGCTAATCTTTTCACTGCATCTCAGCCTTGGTGCTTCTTCTAGGGATAACTTTTCTGTGCTGTCATCTTGTTTCTCTTGGTTGAAAAAAAATCAGCTATTGGACATACACCATATTACACTTCTTATCGTGTTCATGTTACACATACACTGACATCATCCAAACTAGGTAGGCAAGTGTTTGGCTTCATTTTAAGAAATGTTAAAGTGTTAAAACCCAGATGAAACTGAAAGTGTCCAGACTGAGGTTTTTTGACAGTTCAACAGAGGGTGGAAACATGAATGTGAAAAATGGAGATCTTAGGAGAGGAATACAGTAGCAAACTGATCTCCAGTACTACAAGCTTCCCAGGACCATAATATTTCAGCATCTCATGAGCTTTAAACTATTTATCCTCTCAAGATCCCTAGGAGGTAGGTGAATAAAAGACATGCAGGTGGCAGGCTTTGCCCAGGATGTTTGTGGTTGAACTCTGGTCTCCAAAGCCCCCAGGCAAGGCTCTGATCCAGAACTGGGAAGTGCAGGTCCTGGAAGAAGTGAAGACTGCCTCCCATTGCTTCTTTTTACTTTAGGTTAAGGCCAAGAGAGAGGGAGCTTGCAAGGCAGGACACGACCAAAGCCAGGAGGGCAAACATTATGGAAAAAGAACTATGGGAAAGCTTAGAGAAAACCTAACATAAGTATGCAATATTTTTCTTTCTGTTTTGCCCACCTGCATTTGAAGCAGGGTTGAATGTTTCAGTCCTCTACGCAGGGAGCACTCCCCACATTGTACTCTTTCTTCCGCAGTGATTTACAAGCTGCTCTCCTGCACTTCATTCTCCTTCTTGGGGAGATTGCCAGTCCTGTCAGCATTATCCTCTCTGACACTTTGCTCTGGAAATATTTCAGGATCAGACATGCTTTCCTTGCTTTCACTGCCTATATTTCTGGAAGGTCCATCAACCAGACAATGCTTTGCACCCGAGTCTGATGCCAGTGCCAGAACAGGAATGAGTTAGCAGCCACTTCGTCTGAAAAGTCTAGTACCAGCCTCATTCTACAAACAGTAGCAAACTTGAAAATCCAGGGAAACAGGAAACCTATTGAAGTGCAAACCTTTCCCTTATTCGGACCTTCTGGCTGTAGTTGCTGATGGAAAGGAATTTGCAGTGGGAATTGCAGATCAACCAAAATCTCCAACTAAATATAGGCTTGCAGTGGTGGGGGGAAGGAGGGGAAATACGGATGGGAGGGGGAGAGTCAGGAATACTCTTTTGACACACAAAACTTGTGTTGAGACTAGTTAGATATAATTAATTAATGATGAGTCTTAATAGCAGGGTTTACGTGTTTAGATTCTGTCTAAGTAAAACTGAAACAAGGGAGATTGTGTGCTCAAAAGGCGTGTTACAAAGCTGTGCATGCGGCAAAAAGAAAACACTTGTAAGTACCAAATATTACTCATTGAACAAAAATAAAGAGAATGAGTCATATAAAACAACTCCATAAACAAAAGTTGCAAAATGCCTGGGAAGACTTAACTAATTCAATTGCTAGGCATTATGTTCCACTCACATGGTCTTTCTCTAGCAGGCTTGAATCTTCTTTGGGATGCCAATGGGATGCCAATGGGACCTTAGTGTGAACTGCAGAGGAAGAGCAATGTAAGCATGCACAATAATGTCATCTTTTCCCCACAGAACAAGATACAGCTGAACAAAATGGTTTCAGCTCTCTTATCCCCCAGACAAACTTATTTTGCAAGGAGATGTAGCCAAAATCATGGATTTCCTGAAGATCTTGGGCAGGAACAGGCTCCAGGAAAGACTGAAGGATTTTAGATTTTCATCTTAGCTTGTGTCAAAAGAATCAGGAACATAAAAACTGCTTTCCTTGCAGTAAAATAACAGAGTACCACCTGAAATAATTCTGCAAAGATGTGATTTATGATTGATGTTCATCTTGACAGGACTCGGTTCTGTCTAATCTGTGCAATCATTTGAAGCTACTTCCAGTGTCTGTGCAGGGTTTGGAGAGTGCTCAGAAGGTAGTGAAGGTCTCAGTCAAACCTGAACCTGGGTTGGCACAGTTTTTGGACTGGAAGACCTCCAGACTCTCAATGGTTTTCACTGTCTCACTTAGGGTATCTTCATACATCTCTCCTCTGGTGTGACCTCATTGACCCTCTAAAACCAGCATGTCCTCCTGGTTAATGGTAGATTCATCCTGTGAGAGGTTTTAGTGGAGCTGCTAGGGAGAGCTGTAACATCCAAAGAGTTTCTGAAATGCAAACCATGCTTTGATATGTGCATGAGTGCTAAAAGGTACTTTCACCTCTACCATTTCCATGCCATTTTAGAAGAAGGAAAGATCCTTCAGATGCCTCATGAAGTCTAGGGGACTTGAAAGGTGAATTTTAAAGGTTTGAGTGAGTAGGGCTGGGTTGAACTAAGAACCAGTCTGACGCATGCATTGCTTCAGTGTTCCAACTAGTCTTCTTCATGTCACACAAACATAAACACCAAAACTGGTGAGAGATGTGGTGGGAACTACACTGTAATTGAGACTAATTAAATTTCAAGTGTCAAGTCTGAAGTTCTACCTTAGACAAGTAATTTTGATTGCAATGTGATGCTCAGTATCTGCTGCTGAAGACTGGTTAATGCGAGGCTTAGTTTGACACAGCAGTATGAAATATAGTAGAGGTGACGAAGTTATCTCTGCCCTTGTTTATTGCCTGAATTCAGTTCCAGTGTTTATAAGACAAGGAACAGTATTTGAAAAGCAGAAAAAGAAGATAAATATTTAATTCAGTAGTGCATATGAATAATACTTGAAAAGACAAATAATGTTTGGTTTAGTTAATATATTGCTCATTAGTGAACCACAATACAGACATTTTTTAAGAGACTACAATCACCATGACAATCTGATGACATTTAGTCACATCATTTCCGAATATGATTATCCTCCTTAAAAACATTTCTCTTTTATGAAAAGAGAGGGCAGATTTCAAGTCTGTGGTCTGTTCTCAAGATAACCTGTAAATTCCCTCCTTGAAAAGTACTGAAATACACTAGGAAAATGCAAGGAAAAATGAAAGAAAGATATAACTGGCAGAGGGGGGATGCATATTAAACTCGCAATCCCAAATTCAAGGAAAATCATGCTTTTCTACACTGTAAAATCCATACAGAGGGAGCGATTGCCACAAGGAATTTAGACTTTATGTGTTAATTTTAATAGGATCTTCATCATGGGTTATGATCCCACAATGGAGATGGAGGATCTGCAGCAAGCAGATGAATGTCACTTCAAGACAAAAGAAGATGGAGATCAAGACCTTTGGGGACATTTATCCTAGCAGTGCTTCAGTAGCACAGCAGGGAAGCCAGTTGCTAGTGCAAACCTACAGGATGTTCCTGGGCAGAACTGTCTGGTCTCCCTACTGGATTGTCCCTGAAATTCTGGAAGACTCAAAATGCCCCGGGGTGCTGGGCAACAAAACATGTCAGGGAGGTACAAAATGTGTTTTGCTATAATGGAAGGAGTGGGAGGGACATCTGCTTTACCTGTGGTGGGCTGTAGCTGGTCCAGGTGATGGTCACACACATAAGGCAAGGTAGCTGTGGTTCAGCCCCAGCGTGCAATGTTAACACAACAGAGGCAGGTCAGCCCTCAGTAATTCCCTCCTGAGATGAAGAGAGGTCATGTTTCCCTATTTTTTCTGAGAACATTACCTACTTCATTTTCTGAAACAAACTACTTTAAGAGCACAGTAGCCTATGTCTGCTTGCAGCTAACATAGCTAAATGACATGGCTTGATAAATAGGTTGAATTTTATCGGTAACCCCTGCTGTCTTACACTGATTTACTATCATCATCTCAGGCACTGCCAAATTATTATTTTATTGGAAAGGAAAAAAGAGGTACCATGAAGTGACACTTATTCCTAAGAAGAATTTGGCAGGCAGCCGTGATAAGAAGGACTCAGTGGCCCGAGTCTGATCCTCCCAGTGGGACTGCTGCAGTGTGAGGATTCCCTTACTAGGATACAGCGGGAGTGGAGCCTGCAACCCCCTTTGGCAGGCAGCCATGGCATCTCGTTAGGTTAACACTTTTTGGATGAAATGTTTGCAAACTCCAAATGTGTGCAAAGTTGCAATTGCCTGCGTAATTAATTGTGATTTCCTGACAGAAACGGTTACAATTAGTTGGTTAAGCACTTGTGCTTCTGGTCCAGGGAAGATGACTGCTGGCAAAGTCACTGGTCGGGAATTTGCAGAAAGCCAAGGAGAAAACATACAAAAGCTGTAGAAATAAATTTGGTCTAGGAGTCTGAATTAATTGAATTAATATTCAGGGGGGAAATAATGCACTTTTATTGTCCAAGTGAATATAGATGAAGGACCCAAACACATGACTTGAATTCAGCAAGCTTTGGATTTAGAGATTTGGCTTGATTTATGAAGACATTGGGCCAGTCATCTTGAATATATTTAACACTGAAGTTTTTCATCATTATTTCTGACCTCTCTTGTGTCTCACAGAGCAAAAACCACTCCCAGACCTTGTTTCATGGGAACCCAGGATATGATTCTCCCCTGAAGGCATTCGACATTGGTGCAGGACTGACCAGCCTCTCCAAACCGCCACCCTACTTCATGCCTTCTCTGGTTCCTCACTTTACACAGGAATGTGTGGGATGGGGAGACTTCACAAGAACTATTAATAATGGAGGGGATATATTAGACTTTCACCATTGTTATCCTGACTGCAAAACAACCCGATCAAGAGATTGAACACAGAAAGGAGAGCAGGCAAGTGGTCTTGAGCAAGACAGCCCTGCCAGGCTGAGAAGGGTCTCTGGGGACCCCAGTCTGAAAGACACAGATATCCAACAGGTTTGGTGGCTGCTCTGCAGTGCTGCAGGTGACTTGCAGGCGCTGGCCATTGCTCTCAGACCAAACATTGCTGGCATAACAAAGTATCCCATGTCTCAAAGCCTTTTAGCAGGTTGCCAGTGCACCAGATTTCTGTGACAGGAAGAAAACACATGCAAATAATCATCTTACTGCGGTCTATGCTTTGTGGAGAGAGCATGGCTCTGCTCGGATGGCTGTTGTTCAAACACAGGAGCACTTGTGGCACAGGACCAGGCCACAAGGAGCATTTGCAGAGCCTTTGCCTTGGGATTAGCTGGGGAGACACCATGAAAGGCTGCAGACATCCGGGTCCCCATGTCTTTGGTGCACCCACAGGTTTTATCAGTGGGATCACGCTGCAATATGAGCAGAGTTAAACCACAGCACTTTGGTGTTTGTTGGAGATGGTGGCAGAAGGCAAGCAGCAAACAATGTGATCTTTCTACATCAGCCTTCCTCACAGGCCCTGGCAAGCTGCTGAAGTGAGTTTCCTCCACGGCACTGCACTAGGATGGTATTTGGGAGTGTGTGATCTAAGGCAATGCAGCTCTGCACCAGGCACCAGCCTCCTACCTCTCAAAGAGATGCTGAGCTCCACTTGGCCCTCTGCACAGGAAAAAGGGCTGAGGTTTCTTATCTCTTATTTCATAATTTTATTGAAATATTGTGGCTGATTAAGTACTTGGGAATGACTCTTCATGCAATTTTGGTTTTGCAAGCTCCTTAGGGGCAGGTCCTCGTAGCCTGTGTTCTCCATTTCAGTATGAATAAAGGAGGCTATTTTAAACCGACCTTGAGGAATTACAATTATGAAAACCCCATAAAATTACTCAGAATTCCCCTCCATACACTCTTAATGCCATCACACCAACCTTCTTTTGTTTTTCAATGATAAAATTCTTTGTTCCTTAACTAAAGACAAGCATTCAGCCCAGAACTACCCATTCCATAGGAGTTATAAACTCCTCAAGACAAGTGGCTCTAATGGAAACAAAAACAACTCTGTAATGGTAGCAGGTGCAAAATGAAGCAGTACATTAAAAATAGCCTGGCTGCATTCTCCAGTGGCATGAGTTCTACATGCATATCACTCCAAAATAATCTATTTATCCTTTCTCCCCATGGTTGCAAGAAGCTGTGCTGTGTATCCTAGGACTCTGTGGGCACGGCTGTGAGAATTGAAGCAAAACCACAGCCCGCCAGCCAGGCGCTCCCCTCTGCCTTCCTTATAGCATCAAAATTTTTTCCCTGGCTTCTCCCTGCTGCAGGTGGGGGAAGGACTCTGACAAGCCAATGCATCTCTTCAGTCTCTGATACGTGCTGACTTTATTCTTAAGAGTATAAGGTTAAGTTAATTTGCATTTTGTTAAGAATTGAATTTGGCTCTGGAACGGATTCTGTTACAGTGTTTAGTGATCATGAGCCACCCTGGAGTTTTGAGGGCTGAGTAGCTTCCTGTGGAAAAAGAAGCATATTTCTCCTTTAAATTGACAGCATTTCAGGAGCAGAACCCAGCTTTCACAGACTCCATCCAGCCTTTCTGCAGCTTCTGTCTGCCATTTCTTCTCCAGGTCCAAACACTCACTTGCATCCTAGGCTTTCTTTCTTTTCTTTAGGACTGATTTTTGGTGTCATCTGGTGACCTCACAGGATACTTTTTAAGAATTCCTCTTTATGTTTGCATTTGCCAGTCAGATATTCAGGCTAGCTGACTCAAAAGCAGCGATGAATGTAAATGCTGCCATGGTACTAAAATCATGAAAAACAGCCTTGGGACCTCTGGATCCACTCTGTAGGTAGTGACCAGCTTCATCCAAGTGAAACTTCTGTTTACCCTCTTTGCTGAGGATTCCTCTGGGTCTTGCTTGACTGCAAAGATATTCACTTTGCTAATTTTTGCTAATTTGCTAATTTGCTACTTGGAAGTATTTGAGTCAAAAAATTCCAAGCAAAATTAAAATGTTCAGATAGTTCATCCTCATGCTAGTTGTTAGGCAATGGGAAGAGCTAAAAGATACCCTTTTAATATTGTTAATAAAAGCAGTCTTTGGGAGTTGAGTTGTTGGTCACTTGTATTTATTCTTTTTTTCCCTGGGTTGCTTTTCATGCCAACCTATTGATCTCAGCAGACAAGATTATGACATCAGAGAAGATCCAGAGTAATCCAACTGAACCATAGTGCTAGTAATTTTGGTGGGGACAGAGCTTGTCTGTAGACTGCAATCTCTTAACAAGCCAACTTGTGCCTCTGCTGCTCAGTGCAAGGTCTGTCAGGCCGTGGATTCAGAGGATGTCAATGAAGTTCATCTGCTGACAGTTGAACATTATTTTATCTAGATAAATGTTTCACAGGGCATTTCCCGCTAGCTTCTGAGCTGCAGTCAGTGAACCTGGAGATATGAGGCCCTTATTGCAGTTCATTTATATCACCCATCATAAATCAACTCTTCCAGGATAAATCAGTTTGTCACAGCTTAGTACTGTCATGTATGCAGACCTGGGTGACTTGATGTCACAGGGACTCATCCATGAGAATGCAGATGTTCCTGGTACCTGGGGACCTGTTCCTGTCCCAAGGGTGGTTGCAGCAGAGCTCAGCTCTGGCAGCCCCCAGTGAACTGCCTCTCTCTTCCAGGAGCTGGCTGATGTCCTGGCTAGTGTGAGCAAGTCACTTGTGGAGCTGCATGAGGGGCACTTTCATAAGCTGTGGTTTTCTTATAAGCAGCAAACATAGCTAATGTGCCTAAAATAATATCTGCCTTTCAAGATATGGGTTTCCCAAGCTGTTTGGAAGAGCAGATTTTACTCCATGAGTGAACACTAGGTATTAATCTTTGTTTTAACCTGGAAGATGGCTCACTGAGGAGAGTAATGTATATTTTTCTTAATGTCACACACTAGTTCACAAGCTTCTAGGAGGGCAAACATGCCAAACCCCATGGGAAGGGGGGTAATCAACAGTCTTCCATGTGGGGCTATTCTCCTCTGATTGAGGGACTTTGCCTGGTGAACTCAATGTTTATGGTACCCTACAGGAGAGACGAGAAAAGGCTTTCCCTGCTCACCTGCTCTGGCCAACCAACCTCACCTGAAATGCATTCTCTTTAAATGCTCAGAGACTCCACAGAGTCTAAATCAAGAATTTCACTGGTAGCACCAGTCTTGTCTATCAGCATTTGTAGCCTTCTGGAGGCACTTGGTTAGCAAGGCTATATTGGCAGGCAGTTAACATAGCATAGCCCATCCCCGTGGCTGTAGATTTCTGTGAGCTTGGAGGCCTTGCTCATATTCCAAATCCGTGGTCTGTTTATATTTTCTTTGTCCTGAACAAAAATTGGCCCCATTGTGTGGGAGCAACACTGGAAAAGAAAAACAAGAAACATCCACTGAGAGAAAATGGATATTGTGGGAGCTGAGGAAATGCACATACTTTGCTGATTCCATTTTCTGATGATGTCAGAGTCAAAGAATATCTCTTAAAAAAATCCACCAAAAACTTCTGCAACTTGGAATCAAAAGCTCTGTTCATCACAGTCTCTTGTTAAAAGAAGAAATGTAAACACTCTCCCTTGCAACCCCCTTCTTCCCCCCAACCTCCAAGAAATGAAATCTGGCTCCATTTGGATGGACCCTCAGATGGAATCAAGAGTATGTCTCCAGGGAGGGAGGCGTTAATGTACCGGGGGAGGGATGGAGCAGTGGGGGACAGAAAAATTTGATTGTGCTATGTGAAATGCAGGGATTCAAGCTGCTGCTTTTCATGGAGGCTGAAGAAGGGCAGCCTGACACTTTACAGATTGGGTGTAATACACAGGAAATTTGTCCTTTCTGCCAGAGCAGTCTAGGGATAGGGCTACCCACACCCCTCCCCAGCCACTTTGCTTGGCTGGTAAAAGCTCAGGAGAAAAGGGTTAAATAAATGTTTGTGATATGATAAGGTGCTTGTTTATTCAAGGGATGACAGATTATTGGCTCCCAAGGCAGGGTTGAAAAATAGTACAAAGGAGCTGGCGTTCCCTTCACTGATGTGATTTCCTCCTAAGGTTTTGCTCTTTGGTAGGAACAATATGCGCTGGGAATTAAGAGGGATGACTTTATTTCAGACTGGAACAGACAGACTAAGAGCTGTTTACTGGAGTGACTGACTCTGTTTTTGTTTTTATGGGTTGGGTTTGGGGCTTGCTTTTTTTTTGTTTTTCTAGGGGTTTTTTTTCCTCTCTGCTGAACAACTTCTCCCAAACTCTTTGGAAATGGGGTTATCTCTGATCTGGGAGGAACACCCAGCACGGCAAGCTGACCAGAACACTTCAGATTAGGGGTTTGACCCTTTTACTTTGTACATAATTTTCTATTTTATCACCAAGTCTCTAAAGGTAACTTCTGCTTCACTGCCCTTGGATAAGAGCTCGGGTCCTTGCTGAGTGCTGCACATAAGTGAGTAAAAGCTGGGTATTACAGCAGAGCTGATGGCTGCCAGAGGACTACATGCATGTCTTGCAGATCAAATCCTCCTTTCACCAAAATGCTGGTGAAATCTAAAGCAGCCTTCTTTGATTCAAGTGCAGCAGACACACACACTGAGCCACAGGGTGCACCTGGCCAGGTGCCTCTGTGCTGTACCTCTGGGAGCGATGCTGAACTGGGAGTGTGGGGTCAAGGCCCATGCAGTTCAACCTGAGGGTTGGAGCTTTGAGCTGATCCTGGACACAATTTATAGATAAAGACAGAAAAGATGCCACTTCATGTCAGTTTCAGATGCCCTAGAATTGTCTTTCCTTGCTCTTCAGGTATGGGTTGGGGTGAGCTTACCCCTCCACCATGAAATGCATTACTCCAAGGGGCTGAGAAGAATATTAGGGAGAAGGGTACTGCACTGGGTCAGGGTCTTCCTCTCTAACCATGGAGCTTCTTGGGGCCAGTGGTGATGGCAGTAAAGTCTTGATCCACTGTGAGAGCTTCTGCACACCACAGGGAGGTGGGGATTTGGGTGGCATCAAGTGTTTCTCATCACTTATATCACCCTGAAAACAATTTTCCTGCCGAATACCTGAAGCGTCAGGATGATGCTCCGTCAGTGCCATCCGCCACAGGAGCTTTTCACACTGAAACTTCACATTATTAGGACAAATACACATGGTCTGGTCACAACATTTCAAAAGCTGAGGGAAGGATTTCTCACCAGCACAAGAGATGTGCATGACAGCTCATCAGCAGGGACAGCAGCAGAGACGTGACTCTGCTGACATCAGCACTCAGGCTGTCACCCAGAGGCACAAAAGTGCTGTTCAAGCTGCACCAAGCTGGTCAGGTCAGTGTGCTGCATATACTGTGGAATGAGCTAGTGGCTGCTCATTTGGAAAACCAGGCAGCCGTTCCCATGATCCTGGAGTAAATGACAGTTAAGCCACACATTTGTTTTCAATGCTTGGATCTGGCACTGGATTCCTTTTTGAATGAAAACTATGCCAAACATCTTTTATAATTTTTTTTCCCTCAAGCAAATATGCAAGCAATCCAGCAGCGGAGTGCCAGAAACATTTGCTTTCCTTCCTAAGAAGTGGGGTAAAGGAAAAAAACCCAACCACACACATACACCAAATTTTATTTAAAAGCTTAAAAGAGACCAAATTGCTTTAGACACTGGTAGAAATGGGCTGTTGAACTCTGCTCCTCTGTGTGTGTGCATGTATAAGGGGAAAGTAAATATGAATGTGTTGGGGGTATGCATGGAAAGACTTTCACACTGTCTAGTCCTTTCAGGTACTGCACTGTCTTGCAAATAAATATCTATGCATAAAAAAAGAGAAAAAGAAAGAAAAAGAAAAAAAGAAAACCAGTTTGAATCAAAGCCTGAAACCAGAATTTGGCTCTTGGAAGGAAAACTCTGACTCATTTCATGGGTAAACCCAGGAGTAAGTTATGGGAGCTAGCACATCCACATGTGTCTTTAGTGCTGCAACAGCATGGGCCCAAGCACCGAAGACAGTGTTCCTAAAATCCTTGGAGCCATAAGCATTGATGGCAAACAAAGATCAAGCAGGGTGCAGGCTGCACTAGAAGGTGGATTAGTGTTCAAAGGCCGAGTCAAAGGAGAAAGGAGATAAGGTGAACGGCGTCATACCAAAGACAGCTATTATATGTAGTGGTAATCTGCTGAGCCACAGCCAAACAGAGCCTTTTCGCCTTGTTGGACGTGAATAACTCAGGGACAGATGGGGGCTGGGGGTGGGGAGGAGATGGGTAGGTTATGGAGGGGTGAAGGTCTGTCTGAAGGCTTGTTCCTCAGCATTTCTAGCTACACAAAGTTCCTTTCTCCTCTACTCAGGCGGGTCCTGCTAGACGTCCTGTGGTACCTGAGCCCCCCACCTTGCAGGGGAGTTAGCTTAGCATTTAATTTGGAAGGCACTCGCTGCTCCCTGGTCATTTATGTATGGAGTGGGGGCCCGTTCCCCGCCAAAAACCCTAGGAAAAAGGGGTCTGTAAGTCTTGTCTCCCCTACAGCTCCTCACTGCATCTTCTGCAAATTTAACCTTCCTGTTCCTGACAGCATTTTGTCATGAATGCTTAAATAATTTGTACACACTTAAATCTGCTTTGACCATCCTATCAAGATATTTCTTCTTAATTTAATATTCATTTGTAAATATCTTTGTCAGGTTTCTGTTACAATATTGGATTAACCTCTGTTTGGATCTTGTTTTTTCATGCAACCTTACTAGTGCTTGTGATTCCATGACATGTCTTAATGGTATTTCAATACATTTAAGGCTGTCGTTGTCTCTGTACCTCTCCTGTGCTGCTGCAGCATTTACTAGTCGTAGGAAACCAGATCATCCTAAAACCAAGTCCTGTGCTTACTCCCATATCATTAAAAAGACACTAGTATCATTTTAGCTATATAGAGTCCATATATATCCTTTGAAATGCCACTTGCCCCCCTGCACCCCATGCCCATGTAGTGTGCTGTGGGCTGAGTGCTTACGTATCCCAGAGAATTGTGTTTGGCAATTTACAGTGAGTATTTCTAAGGTCTTTTTGAGAGTTATCCTTAGTGCTCTGAACCTGAGTGGGGGTAACACTTCACCAATTGGGGTGCAGTCCTGTCCCTCTCTGTGGAGTGAAGTCAGTTTACACCAGGGGCTGAACTGGTTTGAACAAACATTGTAAAATATTCAGCTCTGCAATGTGTCAGTAATCTCTGCCAATAGAAATAGTCTTACACATGTCCTTCAGTCCTTCAGCTGCCATTTATGTTTATCCACAAAAAAAAAGAGAAGAGGGGGGGAGGGTGTGGTAGAAAATTTACTACATGCACATGCTCTTGCCCCTACCTCAATGAACAAATTATCCCAACCCAAAAAGCAAGAGCTCAGGATGCAAACAATTTCTTCTGTACAGGGAGAAAAATAGTGCATCAGTGGGATTGCATATTTTTAGTTCCAGCTTTTGTTTTCAGGATGCTCTTTGAATTTGTGGGTCAGGTTAAGTCAAATATTTCCATTCAGTGTTTTGCAGAGAACAGACACCCCTCTGGCTGCTGAGCCATTTCTCTTCTTGGACATGAAGTTGGTCTTCAACCAAGCCTAGGTAACAGGTTAACAAAAAGTCAGGAGAAGGTCTTGTAGGATGCAATAATTCTTCTCTAAGAGACTATGTGGAACCAGAGGAGAAGGAGGTTACATCCTGAGGCTGTGTCTTTGCACAGGCCATGCTGTCTGCCGGCGGGACCACTGGCTGAAGCAGAACATTAGGCCCCTCACTAAGGCTACTGCTATTTGGCATTGAGTGGATTCTGAAACCAGGGTGGTTTCATGGGTGGGTTCTGCTTGCCAGGTTTGCACAGGTCACAGAAACTATTGGGCTCTAAAACCCAACACCCAGGCACATTGAGGGCTGTTTCATTACGTGGGACCGGGACTTAGGGGAACTCTTTACCCAATCAGTCACCACATCTCCACAGGCCAATTTTTCCAGCCCCAAGGACAGTTTCACCACCATCCTGCTCCAAAACCATGCTGTTGATTGTGGCATGTTCCCTGTCTGCCCCTGCTGACTGTAGCACACAGACAGAAGGTTCTTTGCTCCAATCACTGTGATGGCTGATGGACCTTCCTCTTTCCTCACACTCCCTGCCCCAAGGGATCACATGCTGGAAGCAATGATAATTTATTTCTGATGCAGTTCTGCAATGATAGGGATCACAACCAGTGAGACTTTGATTACTGCCTTTTGAAGATGAGGCAAAGGCTTCTGTTTACTGCATCCCCCAATTGCCACCAGTCACCCAGCTTCCTGGCACTGCCTCTGGAGTGAGGCACAGCCTCTGCTCCCCCAGCACAGCTTCATACCATGAGACATGTCATTTTGCCCAGCATAGGGATAATTTCTTCAGTAGCAGGGAAGCAATCGATCATGGAAGCAGCCTGCCTTTAGCTTGGTGGCACTATCCCAGCCTGGAACACCCCCAGGCCCCCTCCCTGTCAGATAAGAACAGTGCTTCAGGAGAACTAATGATGTCGTAGCAGCCCCAGCTTCTGGAATTTCCTGGCTTTTCATAGTCTTAACATCTCATTAGCGTTTATTTGCAGATGCATATCCTTGTTCTTTTCTCACACAGGTTGCTGTAAATCACCACTGCTTCTGCTGCAATCACTGCAGTCACCTCAGAAAGAAAAGGCCAGTTATCAGAGGCAGAGGGACTGCTGCAGAACCAGTGTCTTCATCAGCATGACCTGAACCTCCAAGCTAATTGTGCCACCTTCAGAGACCAAAGTCAAAGCCAACTCCTCATTTGAACTTTCCTCTCATCGCATTTTCAAGCACTGGAACAGGCTGTCCAGGTGAATGGTTGAGTTTCCATCCTTGGAGGTATTTAATAGATGTGGAACAGGGACATGGTTTAGTGGTGGATTTGGCAATGCTAGGTTAACAGTCGGACTTGATGATCTCAGAGGTCTTTTTCAATCTAGAGGATTCTATAATTCTGTGTTCTCAACTAACCAAACTCACAGAACTTCATGGACGTGCCCTTTGCTAGCTCCTACTTGGAAGAAGAGCCACCATATCACCTTTCATTGGAACAATGGATTTTTCCAGCCTTTTGATAAATGCAAGAGGTTTTGGCAAACGTGCTTTGAGCAACAAAATGCTTTATCTGAATGTAGAAGGAGATTGTTAGTATTGTGTGCACTAGCAAAGTGTGTAGCTTTATTTTCAGCTGAGTAGAAAATACTGAGGTTAGCATGGTTATTCCAAGGTTGAAGATCAAGTGCCAAACTAGTTAAAGTGTAATCTGGACTGGAAAGAGACAAATCAGGGAGCACCTGTCTTCTCCTTATTTGTTCATGGTGGTCACTTGTAGTCAATATTTTTGCTATGATGATAAAGCTGCATTTTTGTTTGTGTTTGATGAATTCATCTACAGTTATTGTTAAGAGCACAATGATGTTCACTGATAACACACAGTGTTGACTATCACACCCAAAGTAGATTATCAAAATGACACACAAATCTCTTCTGCTAGAAAAATACTCCAACAAAATGCATTTATAGGATTTCATCTTCTCTTCCGCAGGAAGCCCAAAGGGAGGAGAGAGGCAGAGGTGGAAGATGAACTACAGGTGGTCCCCATTGCCCAGCTGCACATTCAGACTTTCTAAAGCAAAACCTGTTGGCCAAGCTGCATCCTTTCGCCTGTGCTGCTGCTCAAGCTTCCCAAGGTTTTGTCAACTCATCCCCTCAAGTTCCTCTTGGAGGGTGGTCCAGGTGCCTGGTGACTGGCTCACCTCCACCCCATCATCTCTCTCCATGGCATTGCCAAAGCTGCCCCCACAAAGAGGCACCAGTACACAGAGATGCATCAGCCATCCCTGCTGCCAGCACTGGTCAGGGATGCAGACTTTCACATTACAGCCAAGGCCTTGCTGCTGAAAACTGAAGCTCCAGAAGAGTCTTTTCTGCTCCACAGAACTCTGCCCTCCCTCTCTCCATTCTCCAGGCCTTCCTCAAGTGATCGTAGTCCCACCCCAAGGTGGAAAACTCTGCGATAGAACTTGAACTTTGTGGCAGGTGGCTAAAGCACAGCTGTGGGAAGGAGCGACCACAGTGAGGTGGCCACTCACCCCCCCTGTCCCTGCACCCCTGAAAGCAGGACAGAGAGGATGTTTCACTGTAGGGCACTATGGAGGTGTGGGACCCCAGCTCTGAACCTACATCTACCATGAGATACCATGGTCTGGAGAGAAAGCTCAGTCAGGGACATCCAAGCAGTCCCTGTGACCATGCTGTCTGTCCCCAAGAGCCAGTGTGTGCTGCACAGTTGCCTGGCACAGTGTCCCAGCTGTTGCATTCAGCCCATCCCAGCAGAGAATATTTGCCTCTCGTGCTCCTTGGAGAACATACCTCAGATAAAACTGGGCTCATAACTCATAAAAATATACTAAATTGCAGGAAAGCTGGAAAAAAAGAAACCTAGAAACTGTATGCAGATACAAGATACACTGAAAGATGTAACCATAAATCAATATACACATCATAAGAAACCTTGCTATACTTAATGTGTACAAAATATGAAGCAAATAATTATATGTCATTGTATATTTCTACAGGCTGTTTTGGTTTGGGTTTTTTTCCTCTCAGCCTGAGATTAAAGCTAGCGTCACAGATTTATTTTAGGGGAAATGCTGATATTTGTGTGAAGTGAACTTCTCTATTTATGTAACCGCAGGTTTTCAGCTACTTTATCAAATAACTACCTCTTCATATTTACTGGCTGGCAGAAAACCTTAGCTTTGTTCCACAGCTCTAGTTAAGGTCGGGATGATACAACAAGCACATGGTTAAGAGGATATTAAAGCAGCTAAAATGCCCTGTGAGGGTTCCTATCTCTAAAGGTGGCAAACTGTGATGTTGGTCTGTGGGATAAATCTCCCACAAAGGAGGAAAGGAGAAGGTGGTAGTTAAAGAGTCTCATTTGTACAATGCTTTCTCTCTGAGAAGACAATTCCTTTAATAATATGCTTTACTTTTTGTCCTCTCTGAAGTGGGCTGGCAGTTGGACTAGATAAAGGTTGCATGTCACTTCCAGCTGAGCTATTCAGTTCTATTTACCATCTTGTCTCTAACATGTGGCATGACATGACCTCCTGAAACAGAAGAGTTTTTACTTTCATACTTTCACAGAGGCTAAGGAGGAGACTTTGCTTTCCATTGTCATTGTGTCACTTAGGCAGTAGAAAGGAGGACCTTTCAGTACAAGCAGAACACCAGTGTTGCTGAAGGTGATCCAAATTACTGTCCATCCTCCCAGGCTTACTCCCTATGCAGGTTGTCCTGTCACGCTCTGTTCAGAATCCTACTGGATTCAGCCCAGTGTGGACCCATAATTAAGGATGGGATGTTTGCCATAGGCCAAACCAACAGAAGAGATATTCTGAGTGCAGGGAGCATTTCTGGTTCGCACTGCCCACCTAGCTAACAACACGTCCTTTCCATTCATATTACAAAGGAAAGTCTTGCAGAATTAGAGCCTGATTTTTCTATGCAACAATTACAATTCCTGCAGAATTTTGCAGCCCATTTTAAACAAAGGATTAGCAAGCACTGTCAGGGCAACCTTGCACCATTTTTTATCAACATTTCTGTAAAACCACCTTCCATGTGTATATATCTCTAATTGCTACTTACTGCCCCACCTATTCAAAAGTACTTTTGTCTCTGATTTTAACGTAATTTTACATTTCCCCCCTTTAGAAGTTTCCTTTTTAACAGGTTACCTACTAAAAAAAAAAATATTTTTTCCACACCTTGCCAAAAGTTGTCCAAAATGAAGCAGTGACAGGGTCACTGTAAATCCAGATATGTCATGCCTGTAAGGGTAGTGGGGAGAGAAGGCTGTCTGTAAGCAGGGGGTATGATTCATTTGGATAACAATAGAGTCCACTGCCCTTTTCTACCAAATGTTTTTAGTTTGCCTCAAATAAGTCATTGTCTAATTTGTATAAATCTTTCCATCGTTTCTTGAATTATTGTTGGATATTTGGGAAAAATACTTTTTTGGTTTTTATAATGCATAAAAAAAAAAAAAAAAAGCTGACCGCAATCACTTCCAAATAACACTTAACTCCTTGACACGAGGTCAGCGGGAGGGTTCAAGCATGTGTGTGTGTGTGAGAGAGTGTGTGTGTGTGTGTGTGTGTTTTCTTTCTAATCTGCGAGCTGTTCCCTGAGAGACACATTGAGAACTGGGGCTTGTCTGCTGACATGTTTTACACAGCTGATCCATTAGGATCCTGCTCTTCCTAGCCTCCCTGGCACCGCTTTGATCAGCGACATGTTTAAAAAAAAAAGGTTAAAAAAAAAAGTTAAAAAAAAAAGTAAAAGGCACTTCTCTGATCAGGAATCCCTCCCCTCCACTAAATCATCCTGGGCACTTTTAAGCCACAGGAACCACTGAGGGACCCCTCAGCTCTGCGAGGCTTCACGACAGCTCTACGCTAAAACATCCAGACGTGAGCCAGCAACATCTTTTGCCCAATGGCCTCCTCTGCCCTGCTCTGTGATTAACCTTTTCCCAGCCCATCGGGAAGAAGTTAATCACAGGGCTCCCTGCCAGCCCCCTCTGCCATGTCTGCCTTCCCAACAGGATGCATCCAGAGGGGCTCAGTGCCCATCACACACACCAGGCATGAAGAACAAATGCCTGCATTGCTTCACCTCCCTGCCTGCTTGCAAAAACTTGCCTTGCCTGGAAAATTTGGCTGCTGAAGGATGCTGAATTTGCATTTTCATTGAGGAGAGAGATTTTCATTTAATTTTGTTGAGCACCTTTACAGTGGTTGGTCAGAGAAGCATATGGCTTGCTTCTGTGGGAGACCATGGAGAGGGAAATAGGAGAGAGAGGACAATATGAACAGGGATGGGTGAAGATGTGTGTGTGTAGCCTGCCACTGGTGTCCAGGCCAGATATGTATGAAAATGCAACTGTAGAGACAAGCTCACAGTATATCTCAGCCAGACTAACAGCTGACATGAGACATGAGGGGCCCAGAGATTATGGATAGGCTGTGGGTGGATGGTGCTCTAGCCATGTGGAAACATCCTCTGAGAATACATAGGGCAGACACAGCCAGGCTGTGACCATGTCTGTATCATAACTCCTTAAAGCACATACAGCACCAGGCAAGACCTCACCAAGGGGTGAATGAACCCTTGTGGATTAATCCCAGTGGCCAATGCCAGGACTTCCCAGGTCCACCGGAGCATGGCATCTTGTGGGACATCTGGTCCTGTTGCACTGCAAGGCACCAGATGCATCAGTGGTCAGAGACTGCTATCAGATGTCACCACTTTACTTTGTGACAAACCCCATATGATAGAGACCATTTCTTTAGCTGCTTGGTACCACTTTGAAGTATTAAAATCCCAACATCTTTGGAAAGAGGAAAGGGAGGCCAGTTGTACGGAGGCTCAAGGGTCCCTGGAAGTGAGTGGGGAGGTGAGGCCAGCCAGGCGTGCTGCCACTGCTGTGCTCATCCAGACTGGCTTCCTCATCCCTCATTTTTAGTATCCCTGAACCTGGTGGGATCTTCACCTTGATCGCTTGCTGGGCAACTAGCCAGTAATAACCATCCTCAGGCAGGGAGAGAGGAACAACTAAGAAAACATTCATTGCTGCCTTCCAACACAAAATGAGAAGTCTTTGTTGTGCTTGTTCCTTGCCACATTGACAACTCAGGGGGATGGAGAGCCAATGAAAGGAGGATAATGGTGGTGGTTTGAACCCCATATAAGTACTCTGGGGTGTTCAGTAGCAGGTACAGTGCCATGGTGGTACTAGCACATGGTGATACTGATTGTTCCCTGTTGTTTGGGCCTTCAAAATCACTGCAGTTTGCAGAAGATGAAGCGCATACCAGACATTGCAGAGATCCAGATGACTTGTCCACTGCTCAAGGAAATCCCCTAAACCACATTTCTAGCAGCTTCCCTTCTCCTCACCCATTTCACCACCCCCCCTACCACGTTAATTCCTTGCCTTTTTTGAGCATTTTTCACTGCTTGATGAGAGGGACTTTTTGCCCTGAGTGTCCAGTGTGCCCTCTTTATTTGGTTTACAGAACAAACAGGGATAGTGAGATGGAAGATCTCCTCTTGACAGGCTTCTTGAGATTCATATTTTGGCAGCACAGAAGTTGAAGAATCACTGAAATGTACTTTCCTTTTTTTTTCCATACTCCTGCTGCTGGCTCATACATAGCTCTGTGATTGCCACATCCAACTCTACAAAACATTCGGGTATAGCAGCTTGTCTTTAAGGCAGATTTGAGAGCATACACCTTTGGCATGAGACCTTCAAAAGAGTTTGAAGGTGCTGTCATTTACCTACCCTGTTTCAGGAAGTCTTTAACATGTCAAATAGTGGTATTAAGATCCCCCCTATTACCATTTCACCTCAAAGTTCCTGCAGCCTGGAGGGCACCCCTAATCTGGGTCCCCACCATTCTATTTTAATTTTACGGGCCCTCTCTGACATGGCACTTGTGTGCTTTGTTAAGCAGGACAGGCTTAGTAGAGAATTAAAAGGAAGTACAAATCCAGTCTCAGTTCACTTACACTTGAGTTTAGATTGTGGCTGGAGGAGGATCTCTTCAGCTCTAGGTTTTCCTCACAGTATAAATCCCTGTGACTGCATCCCATAAAACAGTCTCATAAGCTCCCTAAGAATTTGTCGGGATGCCAGATCTGGCTGGCCTAGCCCTCACAAAATGGGGTAGCTGAAAGCAGCAGAGTGAAAAGAAGCCAAACACCTTAGTAAAAGCAAGGATTAAGGGTGGGGGGGCAGGGGGAGAAAGACACATTAAAACAACATCCATTTTTTTCAGGCCATTTGTAGAAAAATGACCTCCATTCTTCTAATTAAAGAAAATGTGCAATTAGCTTAATCAGATCTGTGGGAAGAAAAGCAGTCGCTGAGTCCCAAAAGGCAGGTTCTGAGAAACTGCAGCCAACTTTTCCCGGGGCCGACTGGAGACACTACATCAGAAACAGCATGAGCCCTGCCAAGGCCTTCTTCCTGTGAAAAATGATGTTTCAATTTAGGCTCCTGTATATTGTTTTCGTTAATCTCCCTCTCACTTGCTTACTTGCTTGATCTCTCTTGCTCTTTGACACTCTAAACAGAGGCACGAAGAGGTATTGCCTTGTACTGATACGGGCATTGCATCCTAATTTCCCAAGGAAACAAAATTGAGTTTACCATCTCAGTTCCCTATCAGCCTTCATGTTCTTTGTACCTTGTGACAATGGGCTATTTCATGATACCACACAGGGGCCAAAAGCATTCAGGTGCTGGAAAATAGGACCTTCCTTCAGGAAAGGAAAATAGGACTTGTGCAATGGGGAAGGGTCTCAAAGCCCTTAGCGATTGTGGGGGCTGAAGGTCCTGAAAGCCTATTGGAAATCCTGGTAGGGAAGCCAGGCTCAGAGATGAATCTCTCCTCTCTAAAGATAAAGTGGGAATTTGTGCAAACTGCAGGGCCAGTGCCCTTAACCCTTTACTGGGAGTGTTTGTCAGTAACTTCCTCTGGCTTATTCTGCAGGCATTCAAAGGACAAAAAGCAGGGAAGGAAGAAACACACATCACATTAGAAAAAAAATTAGTGGTTTTAAAACATTAGCTATGCAAATAGTTATAAAGTCCAGTCTTTGTCCTAAAAGTTGGGAAAATCCCTTTTAGTCAGGCAGAGTAAACGGTCAGCCCTACAACAATCTTGCCAAACCTACAAATTGGGCTGCAACTGGACAAATGGGGCACAACTAATTATCAGAACAAATAATCCTTATTCTATCCATTCCTTACCATGCATTTCATAAGGGTGTTTTCAAGCTTTCTGTGAGCCATCTCTACAACCAAGCAGGCATTTTGCACTTCTCTGAATGTTGCTCCTGAGAAGTGGGGGAAGGATGAGAAGTCCCCCCCTCATTTAACTATGGAGGGTAGTGTTGGAATCAGGATTTGCTGGCTCTGCCGCACTGTCAGTGCAAGAGATGAAGACCACATTAGTGACTACAGCTCCTGTTTCACGCTCTCCTTCCAGGACAATTGTTTTTCAGTGTCTGGCCAGTAACCACCACTTACTCACAAGTGCTTGCTCTTCTTCATGCCCACCTGTGGTTCAGCTTGTTGTTGACATACCTCATAAGACTTGGGCTGGTATTTCCTACAGGAGTTTTTCCTGTCACAGCAGTTGGCAATGCCCAGTTCAGACATCCCTCTTTTGTCCCATGGGAATGACCTCTACTCTTGAGAGAGTGACTGGGTTTTGCAGAAAGAACAATTCTTTACACCCATACCTGCAGGTGCAGTAATGAACTGAAGATATTGTGCCTGACAAAGTGTCTCCATGACTTCTATGTGCTGACAAAACTCTAGTTGCTCATATGCAGGCAGTAAACACTCCCAAATGCAGAATATATTTTTTTTCTGATTCTTCAGGCATCTTTTTTTCTAAACCTACCTGCTCCCAAGATTTTCAGTCTCTTTTTGACATTTTTTAGAAAACACTTTGATTTTGAAGTGTTAATGTGATCTTTTTTCCTTTGCTATTTGAGATTATTTTTTTCTTTAACATGTAAATACTTGGTTTTTCAGCTTTGGCCTGGGTTTTGGTTTTATTTGTTTGTTTACAATTTTCCACCTAGAGAAAAGGAAATATGCTGTTGCCTGTGCTTTCTTGTTGAATCCTATTTTTTTGCCACCACTGGGTAAGGGAAAAAAGTCAGGGTTAAAAATAAAGATGGAGCCATAAAATATCTCCAAACCAACAATAGGAAATGGATGTGTTTAGTTTTTGGTTGGTTTCCAAAAATCTGAAGGAGGTAATACTTTATGTTAAAAATATTTATTAGCTTGGGTAATGAACACATTCAGATAAAGAGCCTGTTGCCTGAAGTGTGAGGCAACAAATAAGCTAAACCTTGACGATTTTACATCATGTAATGAATATTTTGGTGCAAAATCAGAACCTCTTTACCAGTCTGGAGCGAATAATGTGCAACTCTATGTCACACAGCTCCACGTGCTGGAGATCGGATGGAAAAAGCATTGCCATACCACAGGATGGATTCAGCTTTGCTTTCACCCCCAGGTTCATTTTAGGGAGTTACAGGGTACATAGCAGGGGCTGCAACCACCAATTTCTAGCAGCCACCAGCCTGTGAAGTGGCCTGAGAGAGCAGGGTTTTTGACTTCATCCACAGGTCCCAGTGGACCCCCGGGTATTTGCTTGGAGTGGCCGGGGCCAGCAGGCTCCCTGCCAGCAGCTCCAAAATGTTGAGAGCAGGAGGCTGGCCTGAGTTTCTGAAAAACCCCATCAGTAACATTTCTGACAAGATAAATTGCATTTTGAATGTGGGGATGACCTTGGTAATCAGAAATAAATCAGCAGGATAATCAAAATTGATGGGTAAGTCAAATCTAGAATATTTATGTACTGGAGCCCTATAGAATACCTTGGAAATCCCCATAAGTCGGGTCCTGACTGAAATTTTGGTCCCTTCGCTGCAGTAATTTAAACTTTTCTATTTACTTTGGCACTCCTCAGTTCAGTGACTTGGCCTGATCAAAATGCTTTGATATGTCCAGCAAGAATAAAAAATATAAAAGTTGAAGGGTAGTATCTTGGTTTAGGACAACTGTGAACACGAAATTTAATCCTGGACTTTGCAAGAGGGACTGTCTAGAACATACTGGGAGGGAAAGCAATTAATACTGCATTAGAAAAAAAGAATGGTCCTTCCTTTCCACTTTGCTTTTCAATGTCCTGTAATTTGGGCCAAAGAAAATAGTGCTTACGCCACTACTGATGTTACAAGTTCACGTACCGCTGCTGATGTTACGTACATTAACACAGCAGTCACTGGAAAGGAAAAGCAAGTGTAATTTGTCCAGAAAGCGAACAAAAGGAGAGTACAGAATGAAACTGATCCTCACGTTACTTTATTTTATTCCCTACTGTTATTTGAGTTCTTGATACACCATTTCTTTTGTCCTTTTGACACACAGGCTACCATCACTGAACAGCTACCAGAGCCGAAATTGCTCCAAGACTCACTATCCCTTAAACACTCTCAAATCTGCAGACGCTGCTCTGACACTCTTCTAAAACCTACTTACTGGCTACAGGGTAGTTAGTCCTGCTTCATATCAGTGAAAGGAAAGTAGAGTCAGGCCAACTCTCTGATCTGCTCGAGCCTGACATGTGGCTTACAGTGCTTTTATATCAATCAAGAATTTGGCCTTGAGATCTCCACACTCTTCATTTGACCCAGAGTTTAAAAAAAAAATCAAAACATTTCCAAATCTGTGCCTCTCATTTCTGCCTTTCCTTCATCCTTTCCAGACCGTACTGCATACACGTCATGTCTGCAAAGTCAACCAAAAGTCCTGGACCTCTTGTAGGCCATTTGTTGCTTTCTACTATACTTGGTACTTGAGTTTACACATATCTGTCTTCTTAAAAGCATTTTGGAGAGAAGCATTGCTTTCCTTTTTTTTTTTTTTTCTGTAGCACTGGTAAATATTTTTCCACTAAAACTGCTCTGAAGTAGTCGGTTTTAGCTAACAAGAAAAGATGTTTTTCATAAAGGATGCCAGGGAACAGTTTCTGCTTTCCATTGGTAAAACACCAGTGCCTGAGAACTTTGTATTGAAATTTCAGTGTCTGCAGTTGTCATTTTGGTGTCCAATGTTTCTGTTTACTTCCAGGGGTCTGCTCAATGCTTGAGTCATATCTCCAATGCTGTAACCTCACAATCTTCTTTCAAAAGCACTTTCTAACAATTTGCTACCACAGGATATGCACAAGGAGTTTGACAAGGCATAACAAAACAACTCTTTCAGAGGTTCTCTGTTGGAGTTTCCATCTCATTCTTCCTTGTATGGGACAATAAAATTTAATAATCAGCATGGGACAGAGTGGTTGTTTTCTGACAAATCTACTTGCAAAATTTTTAAGCCCTTAAATATATAAAGGTAACAGTGCTTAACTTGTGCAGCTGACAAACAATACCACCAGTATTAACCAGACGATAGAGAAGACAGTCAGGCAATGAGGTGAAGGCTTGGGAGAAGGATATCAGAAGAATTACAAACTATATTTTCAGCATGTGTACTGAAGATTGAAGAGTATTGAAAATCAATTTTGAGGAGTCATGTAGGTGCTAGGTATGATGTATCAACCAAGTTGATCAACAAGTGTTGAAGATGGAAGTTTAATGGTTAACAAAGAAGCTGGAAAACAGCTCAGGAAGAATCTAAGAGAGGTATGGGGACACATGAGGGGGAAAAAAACCCCTTTGCTTCCATAGCATGAATTGCTTTTATTCCCTGGTGTCCTAATGTGGAAGACCTCAAGGAACAAGCTGTGCTAGTGGGGAATGATACAGCTGGGCCATACGAGCATGTTGCATCCAGGCCTGAGCCACATACCCATCCTTCTGTGAGCATGGGGAGAGACCTTTTGGACAGCACTTTGGGGAGGACACATCAGGCACAACCTCAGCCAAAGGTCTAGCTTAGGGATCATGGAGCAGGAAAGAGGCAATGACACATCTGCTGCTGCTGAAGAAGATACAGGCTTTTGGGAAATGTGATGGGAAAGTCAGATGTACAAGACTTCAGCTGCCCAATGTGGAGGACTTGATGACGATGATTATTATTGTTATGCCAATAAATATTACTAAAAAGGGGTCTTCTTGCACAGAGACCACATATGGGTTCAACTACTGGATGTGCAAGGGTTTTGAATCATCTCAGTCTCCTATTTCCGGAAACGACTTCTGCCTCCAAACAACCAACTAAAGGACTCTCTGCTTAGGATTTAATAATTTGTATTCTAACCTTTTAAAATCATTGATCAAGAGTTACATTTTACCATCTTCTTACTGGTTTCTTTCTCTCTTATTACCCTTCCCCATGTGAACAACATTTTGATGTCATATGATGTTTTTCTGCACTGAAAAAAATCTGGAGGCATTTTTGTGTTACTAGTTTTATCTTCTGGATACTTATCACTGGTTTAGGGGGAAAAAAGTAACTTGACAGCTCAGGACTTCAAGCAACCCCCTTCCCCACAGTAATACCAAGAACTATAAATGCAGCTGATTTGAAAATAGAGTGTACAGCAATGCACAAATATTAAGCAGTTCAAATTCTGGTCATGCTCAGACAGCAGTTACTGCCATAATTTTCTGGCTTTGCATTTATTCATTGAGCAGAGCCTTGGCTTGGTCATAGCATTTTTTCTTGTCTGAAAGATGATCTGGTTGATAGAGGGCAATCACTGGAGCTCCTCTCTTCTCTCATCTTCCCTCTTGCACATACATATACACATATTAAAATGCCTATGTGTCTGTTATGCATAGGTGTAACACACACAAATATATAGAACACTCACATATATGATACATATATATAGGCACACAAATGAACCCTCATACTCTTTTCTAGAGCCAGTGTGTGTGTGTGAAGACTTGAAGGGGCAGTTCGTTTCTCTGCTGTAGTCTTTTGTGTTTTCATTTCCAACAATCCAGCAGATGCCCTTAGATCACGTGCAGGGTAAGTAGCTGCATCAGCTGCTTCTGGACGAAAAAATGGGCTTTTGTGGCTATAATACAGTGTTTTCCTTGGAATACATGTTGTGCCATAGAAAGTGGTGACATCCCAGGCTTTTGAAGAAACATGCTTTTTCTTGGAGTTCAGGTAAAGTATTATCTATCAAAAACCTAAAAATTATCATCAGCGAAAGCAAGGAATTAGGCAAACGCAAATAAAAACAGTCAGAAATCTGGCTCTTACCCAGGAGATGACTGATTTCTGCTTCTTTTAGGAGTTACGCACTGACAGTGACACTGTCTGTTCACACATGATAACACAAATCCAGCCCTAAGTGGCTTTCCAAACTATGGTAGGTCTTCACTGTTTGGCTGCAGGTATGTTGGGCTGGAAGGATATTGGGCCAGCCCTAGTGCAAGAGGCTGCACTCACAGCAAACCTTCTGTCCGGACATGGGAAATGCCAGAGGATCCAGAGAGCAGGGTGAGGTACCAACCATATCTGCTCCTACAGCACGATAGAGTTGACCAGGCTCTTAGGACCAGCACATGACAGCAACAGCATGCATATAGCTGGTGCTTCCCTGAGGCACTCTGGCAGCCTCTTTGCTGCCATGTTACACTAGTTAAATGAAATTATTTAAATATTGTTACAGTTGTGCCATGCAGGACTGCCTTATATCCCAAATTTGGGCTGAAAATAAATAAACTTGGGGGATATAATTTTCTGAGACTCAAGATACAGAGTTCAGAAATAGTCTAAAACTGTTCAAGCCATCACTGAAAATCACAGAATTTGCTCATCAGAATTTGCTCGGTAGAAGTTCACACTGCTACAATCAGGGTAAAACAGATTTAAAACACCTGACAGTATTGTAAAACGACTGCACAAGCTGTGAAGCAACGGAGGGGTAGTATCTGGTGGTGCTGATGAAGGTAGAGCTGGTCACATATTTGTAAGAGCATTTGGATAATGCAGAGAGATGATTTTAAAGACAAAAAATCAGACGGATTCCAGCTGTCCCAACTCTCGAGGGGTGGCAAGAAGGTTTCACAGTTCTTGCACACCGCTGCTCTGGGAGTCTGTTTTCAGTATGATATAGATTGTTATCCTCAAAGGAAGAAAGAAAATCCATGCAGAAAACTGGAGTGTCCCTGCATGAGAAGGCGAGGAAAGCTTGGAAGAGCAAAATCTTCTTTGCTAATGGCAGTTCTGAGAATTTTAAAAAAATGAAGTGGAAAAAACCCAAACCCTCCATGAAACACTGATTAGATGCCAGTTCACATAGCTCTGCTTGGCTACTATGTATTATTATTATTTCTTTTAAAGACTAATAGATCCTATTCTTGACAAGCGCAAAGCCAGGAGGTGGGATCTTATCCAGTATTTTCATTTTTTAGGCCACAAGAGGCAATGATTGTATCAGAATATTATTTGTCTGCCCAAATCACATTCATTGTGTGAACCTCTGCAGAAGACTTCCATTCTCAGGAAAAGCTGCACTGTCAGACAAGCATAGAAAAAACACTCCTCATTCTGGTTAAGCCAGCTCGGTTAGGACAGAATCTCTTTTCCTATGGTAAATTTCCAGAGCTAATTTTTAAATTTGCATTTACAGTTTTTATCTGAAAACCCCTACCCACAGAGCAGTTTGGATCTGGGATACATGAAAAAGCTGAGTGCTGGAACAGCTGAGTTATGTAGGAAGTGGTTAACATCATGAGGTGAGGATCAGGAGAAGGCTGATGCAACAGAAATGTGGTGGAACCCATCTGATTTCCCCTCACCACATGGGAAACATGGCTTTCACTGAATGGGTTTTTAAGCAACCAGAAGTCAACTCACATGTAAAAAAAGCTTTGACAATTTTAGTATAGAGGTGTTTTATGAAATATCTTAAGGGGGAGATCTGCTGGACAGATTGGGTTCAAAACTTCCATCCCAGTTATCCTATAAAGCCCTAGGGACTTCCAGACCAGTAATAGGAACCCACAGAGGTCTTCATGTTCTCAACTCGTCTTCTGGATGACATGAAAGCAGAGGCAGTCCCAGAAGGCAGGCACTATCCTTAGCCTTGCGCTTATCTGTATGTGCACATTTTCTCCAGCACTTAGCGTTACCAGATCCTGACTCATAAGACTGTCTTTGCTTTTTTATGAAGCTACCAAAGGGTCCTGGCACTAGCATGTGTGTGAGTGTCCTGATAAGGGTATGACAGCATGTGGGAGGCCAGAGGCGGGTAATGCCACTGGTATGTTGAGTAGGGAATTAGTTGTGTGCGTGGAATGATCTCTTTTCCAAAACCTCTCCAAGACAGGGGCCGAGGAGAAAAAGCAGCAATGACAGTTCAGGGTTCAGTCCACACTACCAAAACTTCCCATCCTCATGAATGGAGCCATTCACTGGACTCTGCTTCCCGTTTTGCTTCTGTATCATTTTCATCTTAAAATAGAGAACTTGCTCTCAGAGGATTAACTTCTGCTGTAGCACAGTCCCGGTGATGTCAGTGGAATTACATCAAGGATGGTGTTGATCCCGATGTTTCATCACCAGCAGGTTTTCTGGAGTTAGACGTTGGGTAGCACAACTCAGAGAGGCATTTGTACTGTTTTGGTCTCAGCCTATTTCCTCCAAGAGCACAGAAAAGAACTGAAAAATAAGAGGAAGAGCCCATGAAAATATTGTCATTTTTTCTGCACAGAAGATTTTGAAATGGAAGCGTATTTTATGGAATGTTTCACACACATCCTCCCTCTCCCTGAAATTTCAATGTTCCCTTTTCTTCTTTTCTCCCTGTTTTTGACATATTGCCACTGAGTGAAATGAAATGAGAAATAGCCAGGGGCTTCCTTTGACATTTTCTTCCCCACCCCATCCCTCTATCCACCCAGGCTCTTCTCAGCTTTATTTTTTTTAAAATTTTTTTAATAGTATAGAATAGCGAATGGGAACTGTAGGCTGTGTGTACTCATTTGCTATAACCCACTCATTCTGCTGCTCCTTGCCACCTTTCTTAGCATTCCTTTAACACTTTTTTGGATGATCTGAAGCTGAAAAAAAAATCCCTCGCCTGCAGATTCACTCTAAACTGACAGGGAGGGAAAGCTCTGGCCCCAACATCTGAGATCAAGAGCTTTATGCCCTAGTCCTGCCTAATTTTAAGGGATTTTATATAGCAGAATTGGAAAGAACCAAGAGACACTTAGAGCAAATGTTCTGAAATACCAAGAATAACAAAGCACAGGCTTAATGAGTTTCAATGTGTATGTCTGCTGTGAGTAATGATGCTTAATCCTGCTGCAAAATAATTCCTTTATATGTTCTTCTGTTTTTTAAAAAATGCATCATTGCTGCACTGGGGTCATAAAAATTACGAATATGTTTTCCCATGGCATGAAGCCATAGCATACTGTAAGGCATTGTGCTGGGCCATTATACACAGCCTGTAATCAGAAACAAATGTATTAAGTGAGATGATGTGATATTACATGAGAAAAGTGAAAATAGAGCAGGGAAGTGTGATAGACAGTGACTTGGACCACAACATCAGCTCTGAACAGCCCCTTTCTCTTCAGAAATCAGAGGCTATGCCAAAAGAAGTTGTATTTCTAGATACTGGTCTAGAAAACAGAGACATACTTCTTGGAACAGTGGGGAAATAAAGTTCGTCTGTGAGCTGGAGTAAGCAAAAAAAAATACTGAATTTCCTGTTCAGAAAGAGAAATACTGGTATGCTGGTGGGGGGGATTCTCTGCCATGTGCATTAACACAGGCTTGGTAGTGGTCTCAGGAATGCAAAGAAGCACATCTCTCCACTCCTCCAACTTACAAGTTTATTGTAGGGGTCCAAATGGTGGCAGTGACATGGTGAGATCTATCACTGAAGAAAGTGCTCTTTTTTCTTTGTAGTTTATGTTTCTGAGACTTTGCACCAGTATTGCCACTATGAGCTTAAAAGTGAAACTTGATTCAGATTAGGAAAAANAATCTGTTTGTGACAGCTGCTTTCTTTTTCAGGAGTATACCACAATTTTTCAACATCAAAGCTGTATTTTAATTTATTGACCTAACTTTGCAGTGCAGAGAGCAAAATGTCAGGTAAAATCAGACTCTATTATGAAGCATATTGGTCCTCTGAATGCTCTGACACCTTTATTCCAAGCCCCTTAGAAAGGCCTTTAGAAACTCTCAAGGCTCAGCCAGTTGTAGCCTTTGGGAGATGTGCAGAGTGGGCCATAACTGCAATGTGCCAGTGGGAGCAGCCTTCACTCCAGCAGCAAACAAGTTATGCTTCTATTTCCCAGGTGTAGGAAAAACAGTGGGACCTAAAATGAGGGATGTGCCCAGAATGATCTCTCTTCTATCCACTGACATTTCCCTCTGCTGGCTCTCCATGAGCTGGGAACCCCAACACACAGCACACAAGGTTTTTCATCTGGTTGAAGCAAAACCTGCATCAGCCATATATCCCCTGCAAGCTAGCCTAAGACAGAGTAAAACCATCCAAACCTAGCATTGGAACAGGCTGCCCAGAGAAATGGTGGAGTTACCATCCCTGGGGGTATTTAAAAGTCATGTAGATGTGGTACATGGGGACATGGTTTAGTGGTGGGCTTGGTAGTGCCGGGTTAATGGTTGGACTGGATGATCTTAGAGGTCTTTTCCAACCTAAAGGATTCTATGATTCTATTGCATTATGAGGGCAGTAGTTCATAAATTATCTAGAAAGCAAATTGTTTGACAATACTGCTTTCTGCTGTCTTTTTTCCTTAAAACTGTCTGGTTTTATCAATAGAGTAGAGCACAATAAAGAATACCTGGGTATCACAATAAAGGACCTGGGTAAATAAATCCTGTCTAAATATTTATAGTTATCTTCAGAATTGTCTCATTAGTAATGTTAGAAATGGTTTGAATCCACTGAAATCTACAAAACAAGTGGTCACTGCTTCTATGCTTTCTACAGGAAACCACTGCTCAGCAACAGAGAACTTTTTACATTTTTTCCTCTGAAATGTGCAAATAATTGATAAAATCAGGAGAATTATAAAGGCAGATCCTTTCCTTCCTAGTGCATGGATCTTGGATGAGAAATTAGTATCTTTGCAATGAAAGAAAAGTTTCTCAATATTTGATGGTTTTGGACTGTGCAGTACAAATGTGTATTTTTTAACCACATCACTGAGTCAGGTGACTTTATTGTAAATTCTTATGTAGCAGCATTACTTTCTTTTCTTTCCCTGTTTCTCCCTTACGACACAGTATGGCTACTTTGAACCATAAATTGACCCTCTTAGGGATTTACCATAAAGGAAATCTGAAAGACACTCTTTGCTGATTCCAGTTAACCACCCCTTTGCATGAATAATCCCCTTGGTGGATTGGGATTGATGCACCTAAATCTCTTGCACCTAAAGCACTTGAAACTCCCAAACACAGGAGTAAACCATATGCATTGTGTTTATTTGCTTTAATGAAATGATTGATTTATGGGTCACAAATTCCTCAAAAATGTTTGTTTTTATTCCCTGGATTCTTATCAGAGAGCTCCCAACATCAGTCAAAATCAGGGCTGTCATTCACTGCCATGCAGTGCAACTCAAAGGCCTTCACAGTGCTCCCCATGAGCAGGGAGCCTTCCCTTACCCTCCAAGCATGTTCCCTGCAAAGGCACTGATATCCCCCTCGTCCTGCAGTTGTTTGCTTCCCAGAATAGCTAGGTTTGAGGACGAGAGCCTTCCTAATGGAGCTCGAGTGCATTTGTGGCACAATAGGTCATTTCTGGCTCACTTGCTTTCTTTTCAGCTCATGGGACAAAAAGGAACATGCTTACACCATTTGCTTACATTGGTAGGTAAAGAAAACTTTAAATGTCACATGAGTCACTTGCACTCAATTAATTTCTGCTTGTGTTATTTATCCACATTTAAGATATGACTTTTATTCTATATGTGACCTTCAGCAATGGAACTGATAACAAGAACATTACTTTGGAAAAGTGAAAGGTTAAACATTAACCAGAAAAATAGTTCTAAGACAAACATTTTGAATGTTTTTTCCTTCATATTTGGAAGTAACTTGTCACTTCCCCTCTTAGCACCGTCTCTCCCTCCATATTACTGTTGTGCTGCTGTTCCTGATACTTGGTAGATGCAGTAAGCACTGTACCACCACATGATGGACTCCTCTTCACCTACAACAAATCACATGGATCTTTGAGCTGGCTACTAGCTCTTGCCTGATAAGGTTTTCTAACAAGTTCTAGGCTTTCTCCTTTTCCAAGAAGTGATTAACAGAGAAGAGCCCCCAGCATCATGTTCTGAGACAGGGGATCAGCTCTGTGCTCCCTGTTTTACTCTTTGTTGCATGGGGGGAAGAGCAAAAAGAAAAAAATAATAGATAAACACAGTAATAGTGTTAGGGATGGACTGAGCTTCAAAAAACACTGAGTTTGAAGCACTGATTTTAGCAGATGTCTTTTTCCCCCATGACCAACAAACTTCATCCAAGCACAACCACTGTCCCGGAGAATTTGAAATTTATTCTACAGTGTGAGTCAGCTGGGGTGGGAGATGGTTTTCTGCAGCTTTGGTAGTTGAAAAATCTACATTAAAGTCATCAGTTAAGAAACTACTGAAAAATTAAAAGTAGTCTTTGCCTTCAAAGCTGAGTGCCTATTTGATCTGTGTATCTTCTTTATGCAGAGACACACTGATGAGATGCAACTCTCTTCTGAATTTACTTCAGCTTTTCTGCTTCAAGGCAGTTACTCAACCTCAGTTACAACAACATCAATCATTCAAAAAATCTATAAATCAATAATGTTACTTTTGCTACCCCTCATTTCTGGAAGTCTAGAACATGGGACATGCATATATTTTACTCAGTAAAACAGCCTAATTGCCTGTTGTTTGGCTAATTTGGGTAGCAAAAATAAACCACCAAAAGTAAAGATGAATGTAACAGCAAAGATAAAACCAAGTCCAAACAAAACATTGACAACAACAAACTAGGTGTCTGGCAAAGGGTAACTCCTGCTCCAGGAGTCATTCTGGGTGGTCGAGGCTCTGTCTCAGGCCGTAGCAGGGCAGCAGTCCCAGGGCATGGGACTGCTGGACTGAAGACAGTGGAGCAATCTCCAGCCCCCTTTCCTGCTGCCTTGCCTCTGCCCTTCCTGCACAACTGATGCCTCCCAATACGTCTTGGAGTAGTTCTAGTTCCCTTTCTTAATGCAAACATTTCTCTACTGACAATACTTTGATCTATCCAGGAGAAAAATAAAGTAGCAAAAACTATAACAAACCCTCAGACAGTCCCATCCCCTTTACTGATCTTTAATACAACTGACACATAAAACCTTGTTACTTGTCCATATAACTCACTCTCTATTCAATCCCTCAAGACTCATAGACAAAGTGATGTCTTGTACCAAAGAATGACACCGGGTTAGACTATGCTGTATGAATATGGATTTCCTTTCATCAGTTCTTACTTTGCCATATTTTAGTATGTTATCAAATGTCCTCTTTGCCATGAAATAAAGTGAATAGAAACCTTCTGGTCTTCTTTCTTGGGACCATTTATTATTTCATAAGATTTTGTCATGTCTCCACTTACTTATGTCTCCCGCAAGGTAATTTGTGCTGAAATAACAGACTGCCCCACCAGTGTTGCTGATGTAGCCATTGCCAGAGAGTACCAGAAGCCTCCTATCATAATTCCTCTGCACAAGATTTGCAGCCAAACCTATGAGGCAGGCTTGGCTTAAGGCAACTGGGGCCTGAGCCTACCACAGTGTGCCAGCCCTCCCAGTCAGGTTTGCACCCTTCCCCCTCATTCATCTCCCTCACTCAGCTCCCCATGGAGCCCTTCTTCCCCAGACAGACAATCCCTTCCTGTCATTTCCCTGGGATGGACTTCTTCATTTTTCCTTAGCCAGCTCCCCTGGACAGACTCTTGGTTTCTCACTGACTTGTGCTGTTGAGGTTTCTTGGCCTGGGTCCCAGAGTTTCTGCCTTAATCCATCGCTTCAAAGACATTTGGATAAGTTTGGATAAGCTTCCAAGCCTCTGGATGCTTATTCAAAGAGCAAGGCTGGGGCAAAGGGGGAGCATCCCTGAAGGAAGCCAGAGGCCATCTATGTAAAGTCAAGCAACTGTTTGGGTTTTTTTTAAAATCAGAGATACCTCCCCAATCCCTCAGTACCTGTGTGTCAAAATCTGCATTTACATTAGTGAAAGAATAAACTCTGGCCTGTGCATCCTGAAGCAACATGCCAGGGCATTTAGACATACAGATGGGCCAGCATCTCATCAGGGTGTCTGTTGCAGTGTTAAAAATTGGGATTCCTTCTTTCAGGAGCTTGGGCATGTTTACATACCACTGGGTATTTTAGGGGTGACTCACTACAGAAGTCCCATTTGAAACTAAGAAAGATGAGGGGTTTGAAATGAAGTGCACTGAAAAGGTATGAACACAGCAACAGAACACAAAAAAATGTGAGGCTGGATTCTCCAGCCTGCAGGAGTGCTGCTGGGCTGCAGTATGGGGGAGGGAAGGTACTCTGCTGCAGCCAGCCACTGAACACAGGAGAAAGGGTGAAGCAGTTGTGGGAGCTGGGCCCAAAAGGAAAACCTCTTCCATACTATCTGTCCTCCTCCTTGCTTCTGATGTCCTGGATGGACAGAGGAAGTGCCATTTGGAGATATCTCTGCATGTGTTTTGTGTAGCTATGGTCCTTGTTTGGTGTTTCTGGCAAGTGTCATCAAACTAAGCATTTTCATGCAAATTAGAATCAGATTTCAACACCTCTGGAATCAAAACCAGCATTTGCTTGAACCACAGTTACTCCAGTTCTTCCCATTAGCCTCTCAGCATTCAAGATACATTCATTCATAGCTTAGTTTCCTGCTCTGAACATGTTTTCTTTGGGAAAACTGATCTTTATTTTGCATCCAAATGAAGCCCAGTTGTGTAGTGTCCACCAAAAGAACAATCTGGTTTAAAGCAGCTTTAAGAAAACCACTATCTGATGTCAGTAAATCTCTGTCTATGCTATAACTGCTTTAAGTCAGGAAGCAGTGGGTGTGCTCAAAACAACACATAAAGATAAAAGATTTCCAGTGCCAGGAACGTGGATGTATTTTGGAAGAAAACACGAGGGGCATTCTGTGCGGGAAGAGATGAAAGCATGCAACAGTTTGCAGAGCCTGCCAGTGCCACAGCACACACAGGCCAATGCTCTGGGGAAGCCAGATGGAGAGAAGGAGGCACTGGAGAGTCCCGTCTTTGGCACACCCACAGATTGGCTGCTGCTATTAATCATTTCATTGTCTTGCAGCAGGGCAGTATGTATTCCTCTGTCCTCTATGAGCTGAAGGAACACATCAGAAGACAGACATTAGCCCCTTCTCCTTTGCAGGGATGGATGTCGAACGGTTTTTGGAGACAGGAAAGGATCTGGCTATCCAGCCACATTGCACTCCTAGACTCCCATGGGGACCTACTTTCACCTTCTCCTGAGCAGAAAGGGTGTTGCCGCAACCAAACCCTTACATACTGGTCACACTTTATCCCTATAGCAACCATAGAAAAGACATTATAACATATGATACTGGAACAATTTCATCAAGGCCAAGGATATTTCTATCCTTTGCCCAGCATGTGTAAGTTGGAAGGGAAGCGAGATCATTGCTCTCTGTTAAATATATACCTGGTTATCAACCTACTTGTTTGTCTTATTGTTAGTTTTCCTTTTATTTAAAAGGCTGAAAAAACCCACAAACAAAACAAAACAAAACAAAAGACCTCACACACCAAAACAAACAAACGAACAAAAACAAAAGAAAAAAAGGAGGTGTATGTCCACTTTGTTACCGGAACACTCTTCTTTTCCAAGAGATATAACCTGGTTCACAGGGCATCACACCTGTCTTCTGGCTGGTTCCTTACTTAAAAGCCATAACTGTTTTCAAACCATGAAGATACACATGGTACTGAGTAACCAGTTTAGAGGGTATTTTGTCTTGGCATAGTAGGAACATCTCCTGTATCTTTTACTATCAATGCTACTTACACAGCTTATATCTTCCCAGGGCATCCCAAAGCTAGTCATGGAGTAAAGTGCTAGCAACCTGAGTTCCCCTGTCCATGTATTTTATTTGCCATTAGCCTTCCTCAGACGATTTTTGTTGTTCATAGTTCTTTTGGGAGGGAAGCAGAAGGCACATGGAGCACTGTAGGTCTCCTGTCTCCCCTTGCAAGGAAGGGAAATGGCAGAGGGCCACAACAAAGGATATTGCTTTAGCTTGGAGAGTCTGTGGCCCATGCTGTGTCTTTGAGAGGTTTTGCCCTGTTAGCGAGATTGTGGTGGCAGAGTGGGAGAGACTGCACCTTCTCCTGCTCTGGGGAAATGGATGTCCCAGAAATGTTCCCAGGTCACCCCTTAGGACACAGCCAAGATCACACACAGCTCTGCCTTTCAAAAAGTGCATAAGAATGGTAGTGCTTACAGGAAGACACTGGAAATCCTATCCACAGTAAATGTATTTTTTTTAAAAATCTAATTATCAGAATAACCATGTTTTTGTGTGACCTCTGTACATACCTATTGTCTCTAACATAGGTTGTAAAGGCTTTGGGCAAGAACCATCTGTGCTTGCTCTCTGCTACTTCATATCCAGACATTCCATATCCAGAAACCAACTGCATAAAATCATTAGGGATTTAAAGAGGTCTGGTCCCAGAGCATTACACTGTACCCACCATCTCCAGGGGAAAACTAAGGAGCAAAAAGATCCCTCTGGGTGCAACACCTGCTCTCTGGCCTCCATTAAGTTACTCAATCCTTGCTGAAATGCAACTCCCTTTGCAAAGCTAGAGAAAACAACTTATGCGTTTAGGGACACATATGAAACATAAACAATCCAGCATAATTCTAGTGAGCTCAGCCACAGCAATGGGCTGCTGCCAGGTGTCCAAACAGAGTAAACAGTGAACACAAGAGAGCAGAGCTCATGGAATCCAGGGCAATCAGTACGTTAAGATACAGAAGTTAGTCTGACTAAGCCTGGGTTTTCCCTAAGAGGAGAGCAAAGCACTGTCCCCTGGAGCCTTCTTATGCTGTAGCTTACAATAATAATGAAATCTCTATGGGCCCAAAATGAGCCTCCCACACACATCTTGGGTAGGGGCTTACCACACAAGGAGTCCTGCTAAAATTAATGGGCTGTGTGTGGATTAAAAGAAGCTATTTGGAATAACTCAGGGTGACCTTGCAGACATTTTCCCATTGTTGTTTCCGTTGTCCATTCAGAATACCTGGCTTCAAGTTTAACTGCATTTCTTCATGGGGGGCACAAAACCCAGGGAGGGAGAGAGAGGAAACCATATTTATATGGAGATGCATGGTGTCATGGCTGAAGTAGAAGACTGAAGGATTGGTGTCCAGTCTTGGCCCTCCGACTGACTGCTTCAGTTATCTAGACACAGCCATCCTATCTCTGCTCCACGCATCTGCCAAACGGAGCCCCTATCAGTCAGGCAATCTTGTGTGATTTCATGTCACAGCGGTGACACGGGGCCGCAGAGAGGACCCTCCAGGATCCCACCGCCCGTGCATCGCTCTGGACGGGTACAGTCCCTGAAGGAGGTGATGTGGTCGTAGCTGCAAATGAGGCTACAGCAGCGGCCTTTTCCTGTTTGCTTTATTCCCAGGGGTTATTTCTGGGCTGGAAGGAGGCTGCAGTGTGATGTCAGTGTGTAAACAGGGAGGTGAGCGTCGTCAGGGCTCAGGGGGTGGAGATGAAGGCACGTCTGGCTCCCCGGAGGGGGGAGCGGAAAAAAAATCATCTCAGATAAAGAAACATAAGGGAAATGGCAGTGGAGCCACAGAGGAGGCGGCAGAGGGGGGACGGGGGGAAAAGGCTGCCGTCCCCATGCAAATCGTTTGGGAAAACAGTGCACCGCCCTCCGTTAATTCCCCTGATTAAACCCGCATTAGTTTGTAGGTGTCAGGGACGGGCAGCTGTTTCCAGGGCAGCCCTGGCTCCACCGGGTCCTTCCTCGGCGAGGCTCTATCTGGAGGTGAATGTCAGCGAGGCGCGCAGCCTGCCGACGCTCGTCCTCCTCCTGACAGGCCCTGGCCAATGTCCTGCTGCGGAGGGTCGTGGTAATTTACGTCCCTTCTGTGTACATTAACTTATCTGCAGCAGAGCCGGCGGCGCTCTTTCAGCCAGGCTGTCTCCTCCGCGGGCTGGGAGGCTTTTCCTGCCTGTGGGACCCGGAGCGGGGACGGGCTGAGCGCCCCTGCCAAGTCCCTGCCCGGGGCGGCAGCACCGCGGAGCCGGCATCGGCATCGGCATCGGCATCATCGGCATCGCCATCGCCATCGCCATCGCCATCGCCATCGGCATCGCCCCCGCGGGCCCCCGGGGTGCCCTGGGGAGAGGGCAGACAGGCGGCCGCTGGGAAACAGGCGCTTGGCTGTAAAAGTCCCCCCGGCCCCGACTCTCCTCCCCGGCTCTGTTCTGCTGTTGCTGCGGCAGCTCAAATGGTTATTTATTATTTTCAGCTTCCCCGGGGCTCTTTTCCCATCCCTCCTCCCCTGCCTGCCGTGGAAATAAGCAGTGTTCTCACGCAGGAGGCAGATACTTCTCACTGGGCTGCGAATTTTGGTGTCCTGGCTGGGGTGACTGTTCCCCTATGCTTTAGCTAGGACGGATGTAAACATCCAGGTACACTCTTGTCAATGGCCAATTCACTCCTTGCCGAGAAGTATCCACCAGTGGCAGTCAGGAGCCACCATCCAAGCTTTCCTCTGGGCAACACTTTTTCCCATACAGCAAGGGTATTTCCTCACATCCATGTAATTAGCCTCTCTGTCATCCCAACACACACAACTGAACACAGTTCATCATGCACCAACTTTAAGAAGGTTTCCCTGATTTGGAAATTATGCGGGCCATTGAATTCAGACTCACTTTTTGTGTGGTTATTCCTCTGTGAATCCCTAAGGCCTTATTGGCAACCAGAAAAGATGCAAGCAGACTCTGCCTGTCTTTGACTGGGTTAGTCAAGGTTGTCCATCACCATTATGAAGCTCATATAAATATTGAGAGCAGAAAGCAGCAGTGGCAAAGACCAAATGGTCCGGCAGCCTGAACCCAGTTCACCCAGAAACCATTGATCTGCCAACATAATTGCTGCAACTAGGAAGGAGGGGAGGGGAGAAAGTTCATATTTTTAACAATATCAGAAAATGTGCCCCTTGCACAGTCTTTCAAGATCTCCTGCATGACTACCATCAGATGGCTTGCTTTACTACCTGCAAAGAGATGCTGTTGTATCAGAAAGCCACCTACAAAATCTCAAAGTGCCACAGGAATGTGAACAAGTGCAAATTACCTTTCTTCTTCACAAGGATTGCAAACTGTGTCTTCTTAGTAGCTATTGGCTTGATCCTCCCGCCACATGCTTTACACATACATCTTAGACTAGTGGTATCTGGTGTAGCTGATAGGTACAATACTGACTGTGAGGAAGATGATGGGTAGTTGTGTTATGTTCCCAAAGCTCTTGGTGAGGATTAAGCTACTCAAAATAGAATAATTTTAAAAAAATAAAAATTATCAGGATTGGTGGTTACAGGCCGTATATCCTTGCTTTTGTTCTCTTCAGAATCTGTAGGTCACCCTTTACCTTGTCACAGCTTGAAGCTGTGACAAGATGAACAGCCTCCAATCAAGTGACAGGACCCACAGCAGTGACTGTGAAATACAAGACCTGTATTTGCTGCTGAATAGTCAAATGCCATGGACTTAAGACACTTGTTGGGAGACAACAACAAGGTGTCTGGTGGCTTAGCCGGTGCCTAAGAATCCACTGACTTTTTAGGCATCCTGCTGCCTCGGAAGATATATAACCCAAAGTTAGGCATCTACAGCATCTGTATGAGGCTTGCAGAGAGTTAAGCACCTCAGTTCTGGAGCCACCTCAGCTAGTTAGGAAAAATACTCAGGAAATGACTTTGATTTAAGCTGTACACATTTAGAGAATTTAAGCCATGGTTTGAAAGGGAAGATCCTGTTAATCTGACAGATGAAGGCCATTTTCTGAAGGCAGTCCTTTTTTAGAAAGCGTGATGGCAGTGACAAGAGCAGTAGAACCATTTTTTGAGACATCACTCTGGATATTTAGGCATTTTTATGTTGAATATTTCTTGTGTCAAGCACTGAACTCTGGTTTTGCTTCCTCAAGCCAACTCCATAACCACTGAGCAAGTATCCCTTTTTTCTCCTCACCTGTATACTGTGAAAGTAGCTAAATTTTCCTTCTAATTTAGGTCCCTCACTAGTTATACAAATAAAAAATTATTAAAAAGTTCAATGGCAGATCTTTCATTAAATATCAAATGAAAGTTTATCATGTTACCATTTCTCCAGCTACAGTCTTTTCTCTCCTGACAGTATTTTTCTTCCACCTCCCATGATGATTTGGTCTCAGTCTTGCTAGAGTGAACAAGTAACTCAGTCATTTGCATAAATAGGACAGAATTCCTTTGGATATTCCTGGAAAAGCTTTATTAACCCTCAGTTTTTACATTGGTAATAAATACTGGAAGTATAAATGAATAAATTAGGATGGAATTCATCTACCTCTATCTTCCCAGGTATAAGTGTGAAGAAATTTTAATTGGAAAGCTAAGTGACTGGCATAGCTCTGCATCCCTAATTGACTGTACTTTCTCACAAGAATCTTCCTTTAAGTGCTGTATTTCATTTGCAGTGTAGGGTAGCACCTGTCCAAGGCACTCAGCTTTCAAACAGGTACCCGCACAGGAGAACAAGCACACAGCAAGGATATCCTTCATGATTTTTTTCTGTAACTTCATGACATAAAAAAAAAAAAAAAGAGAAAAAGACTGCAGTGTAGCAGGTTCTATTTAGAGAACTACTTATTGTTTGGTGAAGGTCCTAAAGCTCAATGTGATATTTGTGAAGTTCACTGTGCTGCAGACTGTGATGTTTGCCCCATTTTGACTGAAAGCTCGCTAATCTCTTACAAATTCAGGCTTTGCTTATAGACTTTCAATTTTAAGTGTGGCTTCGTCAACACACTGAGGTGAAACCTCTCCAGAGTTTTCCACATTTTGTTCTAAGGGTGGTAACACAAGAGATGTGGATTTTCTGTGGAAAGGCTGACAGCTTTTTTCCATGTGTAAGACTCTCATTGTTGGTGTTTTCTGCTGAGGACAACACAAACACTTGAGTCATGAAACACATCCCTTCCTTCAAGCACTTCCAAGTCATCATTGGCCTGCGTACTTTACTGTGTTTAAATATGGCTTTATGAGTTTTACAGATGGGCAGGAACAAGGGGTGGGGGATGATGGAGACCCAGAGCCAGAATAGAAATAGAAGGAAATGATCATCTTGTATCCCAAGCAGACATGGATACGTGTTTTTCTCTGGAAACCACTAGATCTCATCAAAGAACAGATTTTATCACGTACAACTGAGTTTGAACAAGTGTCACTTGGATGCTCCTTTCCTGAAACTCCAGAAAAGATTCCAAAACAACATCACACAATCCTTCTGCCTGTCTTTCTCAAGCCAAAAATCACTGCCAAGCTGTAGGCACAATGTTATGCATAGGACATAACTTTACAGCCACTTGATGAAAATAATTGTTGTTAAGAAAGAGCAATAGAAAAGAGCTAACAACCTTGCCTGTTTGACATAGATGTTTCCATGTATTTAAGTGTTACAATGAGCTTTATAAGAAGAGCAACTAGGATCAGTGAGAAATATATAGAAATACCTATATATATAGATGTCTCTGCATTCAATATAAGGCAAGTATAAATGTTACTGCAAACAATGCAGTGCAAATTCTCTCTATTCCTCCAGTTAAATCAGAACTCCAGTTAGATTCTGGTTTTAGTTCTTAACAGCTGTGCCTCACAGAAACATGTGATTATATGGCAACCTCAACTTTTCCAACCTTGTGCTTGCAATGGAAATCTTGAAAATATGTGCCTGTGGGCTACTGCATCAGGATGCAGGGGCACGTGCCCATTCTAACAGCACTTAAAAACCTCCTGATGTTTAAGAGAATGTCATAATTTGAGGTCAGAAGTATCATGATGCCTAGCACTATTTTTTGTTAAATCGTGAGTGTCCATGAAAGTTCATTTCATGCCTACAGGCAGCAGCAAGGGAATAAACTGAGCAACCCACACATTCCCTTCTCATCCTGTCTATGGTGCTAGGAGTCATGAATATCCCTTGATCAAGTCCCACACAGGATAAGATACTGGAAGACTGATTCCTTGTTTTCATTTTACTATAAAAGACCCTTATCTTTGTGAACCAAGAGCAGGAGTTCTTCCGCTGGCACACATGCAGCAGAGATCTGGTTCTGACAGGGTCCTGTAAGATTTCCTCACCTGTCAATCTTAACCCGGAGGTATTTGCACAGATCTGTTGATTTTGTGTGCAGTACCAGTTGAAATTTGAAACTTTCCAAAAATCATACAAAGAAAAGAACATTTCTCTCTGAAGTACTTTTATGGCAAGTTTCACAAACCCTTCCAATAGTGTTTGTAGTTGAAACATTGGCAGCTAGCTTTTTGTTGTTTTCATTTCTCTGTCTCTCTCTCTCTTCTAGTGACATTGCCAAGCTGTGTTCTAATCTGGTGGGCACTGGGAAAATGAAACAAAAAATAATTGAAAGGCTTCTGGTAAACTTGAATCTCTTTGAGGCAAGGACTTGTGCTGTGAAGCAGTCAGAAATCCAAGAGCTCTTTCCCAGTGCGTGCACTTTGCCATCGAGGGAGCTATGTCATTTCTTTGAAGCAGGCTGTATTTTGATGGGCAGAACACCAGAGGATGACGTAAACCTCTAAGGATGATTACTTGGGTCCTGTGTCCAGCTTAGTCTCAAAAAAAATTGCCCTAAAAGTCTTTGGATCTGTTGCTCTTTTGTCTGTCAGCCATGAAAATGGGAGACATTACTAGTCACAGAGCAACTGAATGACAAACAAATGCCAACAAATGGCAGGCATTGTGGTAGGGAGGAGTTCCCTATGATGTTTGGTCATCCTCTCCACAATTTGTCGTCCCTTTTTTCTGGGGAGGTCTTTAGATAGAAGTGCCAGCTTGGAGAACACTACGCAAGATCTTGACAACAAGATCTTGTGTTGTGCAGTTTGCCTTGATCAATGGACTGTGAGTTCATTGCACTCCCTGAAGTGCCAGGGTTCCTCAGGGCTGTCACCCACATGGAGTGGGTGACATGGAGCTGGCTGTACAGGCTTGTGATTGGGCTTTGTAGCTGATAATGCACATTTGGGAATGATGGTGATGCTGTATGCTTTCCCTCAGCATCTCAGGCAGCTCGATGCTTGCAGGCACAGAAACCAAGGGAAGAAATGCTGTATCCCTCTGCACAAACCCTGTTGCAGCAGTCTGAAGATTTTGACAGTCACATAATGAAGTTCTTGGTGCTCTTGTCATTTTGATAATGACAAAAAGAAAAATAGAGAAACTGAAGCATGTCCGAGATTCATCATGCCATAAACCTCTAATCTTAATCTCTGTCTTTTCACCCAATAAGGCCTTGATTTCCTCATAATATCCTCCTACGCCTGCCCACATTCCTGGAACAAGCCCCCCAATTCCCGTTGGTCTTGTGGCAAAGTACCAAGATCAAACTAATAATCTGAGAATTTTTCCACTTTCCCAAAATTATTCACAATGTGACAATTGCTGTACATAACAGAGTCATACTCATGCTAAAATGCTAGGGTTAAGGTTAATTTATCTGATTTGATTCTGTACACACTCCAAGGTTACATTTGTCATGAGAGTAACTGAGCTTCTTGCAGTGATACATTAAGAAACATCTTCCAGCAGCAGAAAGCGTTCAGGGGAAGGTAATACAGAAGTAGAACACAAACACAGATGCAGTACAGGAAGTGCCACTGGTACCAACCATGTAGAACAGTAAGATCAGCTTTTGGAGAGGTCATTTCATTCCCTGCTACTATTCAGGGCATGAAAAGTCCCTGATTACTGTACGGACAGTTTTTCCTTTCTTCTCAAGGGTCCTGTTAGATCCTTGTAAAAGACATTTGACCACAACTTTTGTCCCAGAGCTTAAATGCAAGCTTTTTAGATTCTTCACTCAGTCCAAGAGGAGATGGAGATAATTAACAAGACCATAAACTTGATTCAAATCCTGATGGGATGCCATTCAAAGGAGTAGAAGACAAATATGTCAAATCTGGAGTAGTCTCAGCTGTTGAGAAAACACAGGACCAGTTTCTGCACACACAGGACCAGTTTCTGATTCACTGAAGGCTTTTTACATTGCTGTAGACTGGCCAGGAAATGGCAGAGGCATGAATTACTGGAGCCAGACCAATGACTGTCAAAGTGGGAGAAAATATCTTGACCAGCTCCAGACAGAACTGGTTATAACTCTTGCTAAACTTCTTTGATAACCCTATATACAAGAACAAAAAAGAAAGTAAATTACATGGCACATTAGTGAAGATATCTATAAGGAGTATCACCTGCTACAGAGAGAAAATAAAAAATGTTAAGGCAAAGCACAGCTTCCTAGGGATGTAAAATACTAATGAGACATTACTCTGCAAGAATATTGATCGATTTTTTTTAATTTTATTTTTTTTATTTCAGTCTTCACTACAAAGAAAGGTGAACAAAAACTGAATGCAGTTAACACTACTGGCATAAAACTAATTTGTCAAAAGTTTTTAGTACACCATTAGTTGGGACTAAAGTGGAAAATGCCAGATTGTTACCTGTTATGCAGTTAGATATTTTCAAATGAGTTTCACCTGATGAAATTCACTCCAACAGATTTAGAGTCAATCTCAGTTAGCTGAAAAATCCAGGTAGACGGAAGAAGTTGTAGAGTACTGGCAAAGAGCAAATACAGTACTGTAGTCTAGTGTGTAGTATGGTATAGTATAGCCATATATACAGCCAGAAGATCAGATGACAATCAAACTACTTGGGAGATAATAGCTGCACGGGCACACGGTTTTGTCAAATACTAGCTCTCTTAAGCCTGACTTAATTTTCCTCTCTAGTGGGCTATGGAGTTGATGTCACATATCTGGATGCTAGCAAGGCTTTTGACACTGTCTTATGTGATGGTTTCCTAAGGAAATTATAAGAAGGCATGAACTAGTCAAAAGTGTTGTAAGGCAGGTGCTCAGCCACTTGGAAAACTGAACAATAGGTCATTGCAAGTAGCTGGAAATAGGTTATTGCCAGACTGGAAAGTTTTTTTTTACTTCAGTTCCACAGGGGGTCCATCTTGGGTCAACATTTTTATTAAAAACTTGGAAAATATCAGAAAGGATTTCTCACTTCCTGGAAGAGGCTGAAAACATTTGGGAGGCTGGATAAGATTTCAGAAGAGCTTTACACATTGAAAAAACAGTGTTTAAAATAGTATTATTGGTAAGGACTAGAGTAAAGTACTACAGATAGAAAGACACTCTCAGCTATCAAAATGCAAGTGCAGGGAAGAAATGACTAGGCAACAGTTCTTTCAAAAATGAACTAGAAAATGTGGGAGACCACACATTAAGGGTGAGTCAATTTTATGATACCAATGCAAAAAAAATTCTCGAAATTATGGGGATTTTTAAAAGGGATTTTTAAATTTTATTTAAGACTCAAAGAAATCATTCCACTCAGCTCAGCACCTAGAAAGCATGTGCTAAAGAACTGTGCCCATATTGAACAGACATTTCATAAAAGACTTGGACAAACTGAGCAAAGTCATGAATAACCAGAGGTTTAGACAACATGACTTTTAGAGAAAGAATGACAAAAAGATGGGCATGTTTAGTCCAGAGGGAAGATGTGATAATACTTTTCAAATATGTAAAATGCAGCTGCAAAGAAAATAGGAAGAATGAAAGGCCTTTCTTTCCATTGCAGATAGAATGAAAAAATGTGAGCTGAAACTTCAGTGGGGAATATTTTTCAAAGATAAAATGGAAAATTTCAAATGGGAAGGACAGCTAAAACCTGGCATGGGTAGCTAAAACTACTGTCATGGGCAAGAATACTGTGTGCTCCTCTCTGACAGTGAAATCACAAAGTTGGTATCTTTCAGTTTAGTGGTCCCTACGGTTCTGAAAACAGTGAGGAACACAAAAGCACTCTTAGTCCATGGGAGTGACTGACCAACTCTGGTTCATGCCTCCCATCAAGAGGAGCACATCTCATGCCAGCTCTTCAAAAAAACTTTCCTCTGTCATTATCTTCTGTATTGTGACTGGTTTTAACTTTAGGCAAATAGCTTTAATCTATGTATTTCTGTTAGTGAGAAAAGGTCACCTTGGTCACATTAGTCAAACGGTAGGACTGTACAAAGAAGAAGGTGGATCAGAGTCCACTGAAAGTGCCCAGACTGCACATCATCAGACTGGCAGGAAGATACTGAAGAGCAGAAAAGAGAGTTGATCCTTGTGGGACTTGATAAGTGCTGTTGTCTTCCAAGATCAGAAACATAGCTTTCTACATCTAGTAGTCACTGGCATCCCTTCAAGAGGAACCTGGCCATTTAGGATGTTACACTGGCCCCCTCTTAACACTCTCAAGTGAAATAGGAGTATCTTCAGGTCAAAAGTGTAAAATGTTGAAGAAACATCCAGGAGGATGAAAATGGATGGCTGTTTTCTATCTACCTATTTGGAGAGATTGCCGTTTCACTTCAGTGTCTTGCCCTCAATCCAAATTGTGCCATCTCTCATACTAATTAATATCTCTGTTACATATAAATGTACAGGCCATATTTCATCTTCCCATCAGATATTGGCCTGAGCAGAAGGACATCTATTCTGATCTACAGTATGCCTACAGTTGTTATATTTTCTATACTTCTTTGTCCCCTTCATATGTCTAGTTTTTTATAGAGCAGATGTGCTAACACACCTTACTTCTGGAGCAACATTTCTCTCAGTTCTAGAATGAAATTGAAATATCCCATTGGAAATAAAGATGAATAAAGTTATCCAATAAGACTATCAGCAGACTATCCAATCAGTGAATGCCAAGGCTGAAATCTTAGTGAGCACTCTTAGGTAATCCCTTTAAAAAAAGATAGATCCATTATGCCCTGACCTGCACTTTGTCACCAGTGTTGTTCCACTGTCAAGGTAAAGAACTGAGGAATGTCCGCAGACTTGTTATGACATTAATCATACTAAACAAGTCATGTGAACAACAACTGCAATTAAATTGTAGCCATCAAAGACATAGGAAGCATTTACATTTTGGAAGACCATAAAGTTGCATGTTTTACTTAGAAACCACAAAGATTGTGTCAATCTGTAAGACAGGAACTATATACACAAACTTCCTGAAAACTATCCCTATCTTGGGCAGAATTTGTCTGCATCTCCAATGAAGAGTCAGAGAGTTCAACAAGGAACTGAAAACTTTACCCTGGTACACAGTGGTATTACCTCTTCAGACTGTAATGAAGTATAAACAATCCAGACATATCTCCTAGCATCCACTTCTCATATGGCTACCAGAAAAATGCCCAGCAAATAGCCAAGGAAAATAATTTTTAGACTCTTTGTACAGAACTATAATGGCTCCCAAACTGCTGTTTCACCACTGGGAATAATGATGAGCTGACATGAATCACTGACTGTAAACATATCTGCACTGAGGAATTAGGTTTTTCCCCCTCAAAGGGTTTCACATTTCTACATGAGAAGTCTGAATGGTGAAGTCAAGGTTCCTATGCTAATCTGGGATTGCTTAGTAGCTCCAGAGAGCTCAGGTTTGTACTGAAGGCAAATCAGAAAATGATACTACGCCACCCCTCCTAGACCCTGTTGACAGCCAAATTCTCCCAGATTTCTAAAGCATTCAGCTCTTCACCATAACATAAGATATTTTAAAAAGAAACCTTCAGTAACTACACAGAGCAAAACCATTTTCAGAATACAGACCTCTAGCTGCTGGTCATAAAAGTGATCACTGAGTTTGACTGAAAAGTGCTTCACATACTCTACTTTGCAACATGCTTCGCAGAAGTAATAGTATGAGAACTAACGTGTTCATGTACTCCTTTGGGCAGCAAGTGACATCCTTGCAAGAGGGAGAATGCATCAAGTGCATTTGGCTACACTTAGGAATGCAAGGCATCTGTACAAGTCACTATTGAAATAGGAAGATTCATTAACTTCATTACTGGCATTTGATCTAGGAAGGTTGCCTATTGCTCCAGGATTTGGCAAATTCAGGAGCTGAGTGTCAGAATTTCATCTACTGTGGCCTCCTCTCACCAAAGCTTAGTTATTTTCTTTAGTACAATAAATAAATTAAAAAATTGAACGCACAGAGCAGTTACTAGCAATATTCCAAAGATGGTAATAACTTCCTTAGCTCTCCAAAGCTTAAAAAGCACACAGTGCTGTAGGTATTGATGTGGTGATTACAGCTGCTTTTCAGTGGCAGGTCAGAGAGACCTGCTCAGTGGAGTCACTGGTCTCTGGTTCCCCAGCTTCAAGGACACTGATTTTAATCTTTTTTTCTCTGAGGTTAAGATGGCCTGCTGCCATTGTAAACACAAAATCTCACTTACATGGTTGAAAGATTAAATATCTGATTAAAATTTCTGGCCGCTAATTTGTTGAACTTGGCCATAGGGGTAAATTTGAACTACATGATATTCAATGCTATGTGCTCAGGCACAAGGGGAGAAGAGAAGGGGATTGTCGTATTTCATGAAGCAGCAAGCCAGTTACTTTTCAGCTGGAAAAGATGAAGAATATGATTTAGCCTTGTCCAAAACAAGAGGCAAACTGAGTTTGGGCAGGTTGTTCTCCTTGGAGCAGCTTTTATAGGATTGGAACTCCATGTAAGCAAACCATGGCCTGAAGTCACTGCAGCCACTTAATGCATCCTTTTGAGATGCAGTGCCTGATTCCAGCAACATGGCTGTAAAACCTTGCCAAAGGCAGAGTTTAGGGATAGTTGGTATTTGAGGGTGAATTCAGCAAAGGATGTCAGTGGGTTGGATGAGGATCTTCTCAGCCTCCATGACTAATTTAAAGTACCACCTGAGCCCTGTTTCATCACACTTAGAAAATTACACTGGTGTTTCTGAAGGTAGATATATCAGTCTCCCTACCCAGTTTGTTCAGGATTTGTCCTTAGTAAAGAGGCCTGGGTGGTCCATTCCCTTGGTCAGAGTCCTTGAAGGGGCTGGGATATTCTCAGCCAGTATCACATGCTCAGAAACTTCAGACAAGTTCTATTGGTTATAATAAAATACAGAAAATAGGTTTGATTTTTTTATTGCAGGGTCCAGGCAATTCTGAACAATTTTATTTATTTTTAGACATAGCAAGCAAACTCCTTCCTAACGGCAAATCTGACCCTTGCCAAATCTCTGCAAAAGAAAAATTATTGAAGTTTTTTATAATGTGAAAAGTTAGGCAACATTAATATAGAAACTTGTGGTGCTCCTATACTAACTCTTTATTGTTGTGGCTTAATTTGACATGATGGACTCAGCCTTGAGCCTCATATTATTTCCTTGGAGCTGTTCTTACTGGACGGGAGCCTCAATAAAGCATATTTCCCATCAGATGTTATTATTCATATAGTAAGTATCAGGAAAAATCACAATCCACTTATAGCAAGGACCGCAAGGACCCTCATCACTTCTGCAGCCAAAATTCACTGAAGCCAGTATTTTTAGAAAACTGATTATATAAAAGCCATGGGTTTATCCTGATAGTTCTGATCTGTTTTACCTATACACCTGTGAAGACCTAGTATGGCATGTGACTCCTCAAACATGAATTTTCAGCATCATTTTTAGCATATTCTTCACAGTCATGTTCTTTTTGGAGACTCTCTTTTAACTGCAGCCTCTGTAGAGACTTAATACTGCAACAATTACTCATACCAAGCATATTGCCTCTTTCTTGTTCTGTGCAGATGTGATAGAGCTATGTTTTTCCCAAATGTGTGCAAATCCCTGGCATGTGTTTTATCTCTTCAGATTCAGTACAGTGAAGATAGATCCTGAACAATCTTAACTCAGGCTGGGCAATGACCAATTTGTCTTAATTGGCGAGTGAAAGCTCATGGCATTGCTTCTGTTCCCAGCATCAGGTTTCATTCAACAAAGTCAATGAGACACATCCATGTACTTAAAGTTAGTAAGTATGTTTTTGAATTGGGGTCTGGTTGTTCTTCAGAGCAAATATTGACATTTCTCCCTGAACTGGCTTTCCATAGCACATTTGTGACAATAAATGTCACTGATCAAATGGTTAACAAATACACAAAAGTGCAAATACAGTCAAAGCAAATTAATTCAAGTATATACCCCTGGGTAACATTTTACTCTGCCATCAAATGGCTGCAGGCAGTGACTGGGAGGGAGCCTGCTGTGCAAGTTAATGGCAAGAAAATTTCCAGATCCTCAGGAGCTGAGAGCACTGGGGAGCTCTTTGCAACTCTTCCACCACTGGCAAGACATGAGACTTGATCTCTCCAGGGTCCATGCACACAGAAAGACTCAAATAAAATGGAGACTATAGAGGACACCCGTGGAGGCAACCAGCACACCCTTAATGTTTGCCACCCACATTTAAATGCCCGATGCAAATGGGAGAAAACCAGGGCAAATCCCAACAGACAAGTCAGGGGGCTGAGCTTCTACTTCTGCTGCTTCATGAAATTAATTATCAAAGTATGGCCCACAAAACCCTTGTAGCCTGTAAAGGCTTTTGCAGTGGCAACCCAAGAGATAGTTTCCATTGTGGTAACCCTACAAAACAGAAAGGCCTGATTTTGCTATGGAGGCTCCAGCAGAGCATCCTACTGCTTAGGTGAATATTCACCAGCAAATCTCTGAGGCTCTGATTCAGATAAAGCTCTTTTTGTTTGTTTGTTTTTCATTCATCCACATTCTTTCATAATACTGTCATATCCTGTTATATTTCTCCCAGCAGTTGCCCTACCCCAGCATGGCTGAACGAGCCTGGTCTTCTTTGTGTCCCAGAGATGAAAAAGATGCTGGACTGTGCTGCTTGGAGCTCTCTGCACAAGGGGAAACCTGCAGTGCAGAGGGAAAGCAGAGCAGCAGACTCAGTATCACACTTCTGAGCAAAATATGCAATGTGATAGCCAGAAAATGTCATTGGCTGGAAGGCAGCCATTTACCTTTAAGAGTATTTAAAGTATGTTAACTACAGACCAAAGAATACATTGTAAACACAACATAATAACTCCTCTAACAGAAGAGAGAGGTTTTTTTATTTACCTACCAGAGACATTTGATTATCAAGCAAAATTGCCTTATGAAAAAGCACTCCATCACCTCACAGCCTTGAGTGCCAGCATACCACATATAACTTTAATGTGGTCAGTACCTGTTTGGAGGTCACTTAAAAGGTAACTGTTTCAAAAATGCATTCATATAAATGTAAGTTTTAATGCCTTTTGTGTGAAATGCAGAAGTTGAGTCTTGAATGCCTGTGCTTGTGAAAGATCATGTAGTATTTTTAGCAAGATTAAAGGGGTTAATCCTGGTCAAATTCCACTTTGAATACTTACACTCAGCCTACTTTAATTCTCCTGAAATTTCAACGGTACGTTGTGTTCTCCTTGGCTTTTACCCCAGCGTGTCAGCATTACCTAGATATGATTGCATTTCAGTAGCACGCCCAGTTGCAGGGCTTTCCACCCCAGCCCTCTCCTTGCTGTGCAGCTCTGCACTGCTCCTTTTCCCTCTTCTGACACAGTTACTGGGTCCTTGTGGACCTTGTCACCAGGACCTGTGAAAGGTCCCTGAAAAAAACAGGCTTAGCCAGGCCTGATGTGCAACAAGGAAGGACATTTTGCCTTTATATTTTTCCTATTTTTAAGATATCCAGGGGAAAAAACCCCAAACAAGTAGGAAAGATCATTGCAGTTAATAGCAACACGTAATAGTTATATATAATGCTTTCCTTTTCACTTAACATTTTTGGTGATAAAAGGATTCTAATTAAAAATATATACAGGTCTTTAACTTTTTGTTTTATACTTATCTTCCACACGTGCTTGTAATAATCTGCCTTCTTGCCAACACCATCTTGTAAATGAGATCCATATCTCAAGGGTTTATCCTGGTTAAATAAACTGAATTCAATAAAACCCATCTTCAGATATTTCACATGTGAGAGTTATTACTACACTAACATGCTACTGTTGCTTCTGTTACCTTGTGTTACAGATGCATTAACTTCTCCCCTTTGCTTGAGTTATGCTCCACTGTATATCTAAGATAAGAAAATGGAGTGCCTGGAGTCTGTTCAGTGTTATCATATAACAAACAGTGACTTTTTTATTGAAGGAGCTCCACGAGCGATGCACGTTTTATTGAAACTAATTCAGAGGGGAAAAAAAATGTTTAAAGATAAATGTTGAACTAAAACCAAAGTAAGTAATGATGTTATTTGTCCCCTTTCTCTCCCCTTCCCTCCTCTTTGCCCCCAGCTCGTAAGCTTTGTGGTAGTGTCACACAGGGCTGCACAACATTTCTTCACAGGCAAAGCTCAAAGGTTACAGTGCAGTCTTATAGCTGCACCCAGTAAAGTTAGCATCAGTGTTTCCTGCCCCCTGAAATTCATTCATTTATCAAACTCCTTTCTCTGAGCACCTCTCTGGAGCCTGCAAGCTGGACTGTGTCTCAGCACAATCCTCAGAGCAAAACAAACATTTGTATTTGAGCTCCACAGTGCTTTTTTTTTTTTCCTGGATGACTTCTTCTAGCTGACTAGCTTGAACTTCCTGCCTTGTTACTGAAAAACTATCTGATCCGCTGTGAATCAGCAAGCCCTCCGTGTGTTTTCCTGACAGTATTTCTTTCTCAAAAGCACCCTAGACCATACATTTATCCAAGCAAAGTTAGATACCCGTTAAAAAGTAGCTGTGTTTCTTCCAAAATCCTTCTATTGTTGTCTGGAAAAAAGTGCAATGAGCATCTGGGTTTTCTTCCAAAATTAGGGTACAGACCTCTCTTAGAGCAGGATCCCAGAAGAGCACAAGGCAAAGATCAGATACAGCCACTCTTCCTGGGTTCCTATGGCCAAGCCTCCCTTCATCTCCATTTCTATTTGTTTTTTTAAACTCTTTTTCCTGTTGCCTTCCCAGCAAGGAATCTGCTGTGTTGCATCACAACCATCAGATGGAAATCTTCAGTTGAGTTTGCAGGGACACAGACAGACTAAAGGCCCAACCCTGAGATACACAGTTGTTTTGGCTGGCAGTGAAAGCTTGCTGTCCAGAATGATTCCAAATGATGCATTAGAAATACAGAACCAAGGCTCTCCCAAGATGGCCACAAGGCAACTCCTGGCCCATCAGAAAAGTAATTAGAGAGGCACTGCAGATAGCCAGGCTTCTTTTGCAACATTTATAGCAAGTGGAGGCCTCTCAGGAAAGATTTCCAGGAGCAGAGCCAAATTCAAAATAAAAGCCAACAAAAGGAAGATTTACACTTCCCTCGAGAAGATAGCCAATAAGATTTCAAGGTGGATTTTGAGACTTTGGCTGCTGAACTACATTTCTCAGATTTTTCTCTTTGATTTTAATGAGGCGAATTAATGTGTTTGCTTACTTAAAGGAATAATAATAATAACAGAAACAAACACCAAAGAAACATCTTTTCTGAGCATAAAGGCCCAATTTCAGCGTTTCATCTCCAACTACCCTCTCCTATTCGTTTTTATTTGCCAAAGCACATCCTGGTGATGGGGTCAGGGACACTCTGTGCTAGGAACTGTTTAAGCAGCAGAGCATAAAGTCTCTGCTCCAGAAAGTTCACAATGTCTGTTTTGGGTATGGGAATAAAAATGCAAAAAAAAAAAAAAGGGAGAGAAACTGGAACTAGTGCAATATTAGAGTCCAGTGTGCTGGTATAAATCATACCTGAGACCCAGATGAGCATAATGTGTAGAAATTATTGCCGTGCTCTCTTGCTCTAGTTCTCTTAGAGAATTTTTCCTCCCAGGAGCTACTTGCATTTTTCTTCAGGAAAACTGCCTCCTTTTTGCCCTCTTTGTGCCCTCAGCTAACTTTTCTTTGCTTGTTGGCTTGGAGTGCCCCTGCTACACCTTGTTTCATTCACTGGTCACATGAGGAAGTGGAAGATTCAATGAATAAGTCTGTTAATCAGATAATTACCTTTATTCCTTCTGGGATTCCTCCTTATCTTAAGTAAATACTAAATCCAATGTCAGGAAGAAAAGCTTTCACACATCTGAAATGAAAAAAAAGGACATGACAAAGTCTTTTTTCCTTGAGACTTTATCTATTAAACAAGAAATTACCTCAGACCTGTGTTTCTTGCATCTGTAACCCTGGTACATAAATATGAAAATATTAATTGCTACTGAGCACAGGGCTGCCTTTTTCATGCAACTATTACAGTCTTGTTCACAAGTGATAACAACCTGGTCCTTAGCATTTGACATGTCATTTACAGATAATTTTCTCCAGTGTGCATCACTTTATGTTTATTTACATAGAAGTTCATCTACCATTCTACCATCTGGTTACTCAGTCTTGTAAAAACCGCTGCACTTAGTCACAACCAGCCATCATCTTGCTATCCTGAATAATCTAATAATGTCCCCAGTGTTATCCCAATATTGAGCCTCCTACCAGATCCGATATAAATATTTTCATCAAGAGTTTTGGCACAGATCTTCTGGAACTCCACTGGTAACAACCAACCATAAAAACAGCCCATGTTTTCTACTGTCTCCTTCCCATCTTCTAAACCATTATTTATGCATAAAGGAACTTCTATCCCATGGTTTTTCTGTTTCTCTAAGAGTTACTTGTGGTCTTGCCGGAAGATTTTTTAAGAATCCAATAGATTGAATCTATGGAATATTCCTATGAATTTGCTGAGTCCTTCAGAGAAATAGTATTTAATAAATAAGATTTTAATGGAATTTCAGTAACAGACCTCCCTTTACAAACGTCATGTTGATGATAGTACAGTAGGGCATATTTATCCATATTTATTAATTACGGTCCTCATTATGATTTCTACTACTTTGCCCAAGCACAGACGTCAGGGTTACTGGCCTGTAGTTTCCCTGAAATTCCCTTGAACAAAGTTCTTTTATAGCTAACAATAAAAATTTGGTATTATTTTGCCAGCTACCAGTCTTCAGCAGGCACACTAGTTTTCAGTGTGAGTTTAAACACTGCAGTTCAGTTATTTCATCCTTGGGTTCCTCTACAGCCGTTGGGTAAACACCATCTGGTCCTCATGGCTAAATACCATCTGGTTCTGATGACTTGGCATTGTTCATTATGCATATGGAGTCCATAACCTCTTCCACCGGCACTTCTCTTAGAGACAGGTCCTCTGATGAGTTCCTCATAAATTAAGATCCCATTGTGGAAACCTCCCCAGATCTTTCCACACCGTCTTTTTCAGATGAAGTCTTGCATTCCGGATCTTAAGTAATATACTACACTTGTGCAAGACTTCCAATGACAAAGGGTCCTAAATTTTGTTTAAAAGATTGCAAAACAATAAATTCCGTTGTGACTGAAAAGGAAGAAGGGATGCAAAAATAATTTCCAAAGTCATCTACCTACCAAAAGAGCTGCTGCTACAGTGAATCTGGATAGGAAAAAGTGTTGGTATGTATAGTGATTTTATCTTGAATATATGTCATGGACCAAATGCTGTCTGTACCGTATGCAGACTGTGGGATCAGTCAGCCTAGTACACAAGGTTTTCAAAGCTGACAAAATCGTTGTGATTTAAAGGCTAGTATAAGTTTTACTTAGAGATTTTTATTTGCTCAAGTTACACCCCTTCATGGATCATGACTGCGACAACAACTAAACTGATACTGTTCCATTAAAATGTCAAGGAAATCCCTCCTTCAAAGAAAACAAAATTTTAAAAAAAACCACTGAAATAAAAAAAAGGGTTGTCGGTGTTCCCGAATAAGTGTAGAAATGATCTGGTTTGGAGCAGAAAGAAAGAAGGCAGTAAGTGTCAGACAGCCCATGGTCACTTATGCTGAAGTTTCTGAATTGCTCATGATAAGATGGTATGCAAAGGGTGTGAATCATAAAAAATATCTAACACAGTTTCTAAGGAAAAAATGTAAATGTTTTTCATTGTTAAAACACATGAAATCATAGAAAAAAAACCAGGATGGCTGATAAGAAAACAACAAATTTATATGAAAATGCTACCCGTGCTCACTTTGGAAGGTGAATTGATTGTGAACAGTTTATTCTTTTGAGAAATATTTTGTACTGATGATTCATGAGCACTTGTGTACATACTGTAAGACTTTTGCACAAAGAAATAGTGAAAATGAGATTGTGTGATTCACTCAGAGCTGAAATCACATATCTTTGTAGGATAAAAGCTTCTGTGTGTTGACAACACCAAATGCCGCCAATCGTATAGCTTTGTTCAAATAATATAAAAATTAAAGCACTGGTAAAACCCCCCAGATTTCAGTGTGTGGCCAAGGACTCCTCCACCATTGTAATATCAAAATGTTTCAAATAGCTGTTGCTCACTAAAGAGAGGAAATATCTGTTGTCTACTGGACTGTTTTCAGTGAGGTACTGGAACTGCATTAGAATATCCCATACAATCAAAAAACAGGCTATAATCACAAAGATCCTTGGCTCCATATCACTGTTTGCACTGATAATGTTTATGATAATTGTACAAGATACATCTCTAACTATAAAGTAATGAAAAATGAAAAGGATTATCGACTTGCAGAGAACTGGTGAGCTTATGTACTGCATAATACAGTAATGTATCGTTTAGATAAGTTACCATTTGGTCTGGAAAATTGTGAAACTCAGTATTTCAACACTTTTCCTCTCCTGCCAAGAGAGCTTCAGAATCACAGAAGACAGTTTATTTTGAACATACGGGAAAAATGAGGAATGTCCTCCCAGAGATAACCATCTCTATAACCTGCATTTGAAAGGATCTTCAGACCTTTTCAAGCTATTAGACTATACTTTTGTATATTAGGTGAGCATTTCCCACTTGCGCTTTTTTATGGTCGGAGAGAATGGAGAGACATTTAAATGACTGAATATGTCTTCCATGTCTCATGCAAAACAGGCTTAATACTTTTATGATGGGCTTAAAACTGGAAAAATCTGATTTTGGATGTACTAAAGTTTATGGTGCAAATGTACAGGGGAAACTGCAACAACTGATGGCAAATTACTTGTTTGGAAATATAACCCTCATCTGATATCATAGCAAAGGATAAAAAATGGAAAAGAATTTAATTGATAATAGTACTTCAGCTCTAAAATGCCTGACTTTACTTTCCACCTTCATGAACTTTCTCCATCCTGACTAAGGCTTGATTCTTTGGAAACGGTGCTGATTTTTCAGGAAACTGCAGTCATTGGTAAAGGGATAAGACTTGACAAGAGGCTGGGCACCGATTACTTTTATGAGAAATATTTTGTATTGAGACATTCACAAGTATGTGTGTACATACTCTAAAGAGTTGTGCACAAAGAAGTGGCGAAATGTTCTATTTTTGCTTACTACTACTCTCAGTTTCTTAAAACTTACACAATTTATTATACCATTCCCACCTCAAATTCAACAGTGACAGGAAAATTTTGTCTCTGTTAACAGACCAGGAGAGACTACAGAAATCTGTTGAATGTGTGATTTTAGCCTGAACTTAAGATTAAACCTAATTACAGTTGTATAGATAAACAATTTTTTAAATTGATTTAGATCTTTACTAATAAATAAGCTACATGGGAATTTTAAAAATATGTAACAGCACTTTAAATAACATACTGCAGCTTTATGATAAACACTATGAATCATTGGTGGGGTGCACTACACTGGTGCTATTTCCCTCAGCTACAAATATGGGTAGAGCTACCTGGAGTTCCACGGAGACTGTAAAAAACAGGCTGCAAGGTGAATAAAAGCAGTTTTCCTGCCTGGAGGTCAGTGATGCTGTAAGCTGACTGCTAGCAATGTCCAAATGAGGTGGCATAAAACTTGGCCAGTGATATTTGCATGACCTGGTGCCAGAACCATACCCGGCACCAAGGTGCTCTGCAAAGTGCCCCCAAGGGCTGTGCCCAAGCAGCACAATGGCACTAATGTTTTTCCAGTGAAATGCCCTGGTTAGACACATCAGGTACAAGAAGCAGGACAGACATCTGCAAAGCATTCTGTGAAGTTAGCTAGGCAAACTATGGCTCTGTGCGCTCCACTGTGCCCAGTCTGAGTGTCTGATCTGACCCTTGGCAGTGTGTTGCCCCATGCCATGGTATTTCAGTTTCTTTTTGTTCATAAAGAGCTAAAGACCCCTACAGTGCTATATAAATAATATGCATTTTAACTTGCCAAGGACAAATCAAGTGTTTTAATTTCGCACTCTAACTTAAGATAAGAAAATAAACATGAGCTGCTGGGGAGTTCAGTAAACTTGCTCATGAACTGGAGGGGTGGAGTGGAGGAGGGGCAACAGTATGTGAAAAACTTCCATTCAGTGGGAATTGGATAGAAAAGCAAATAAAAAGTTATACTGCATATGAAAAAGTCTAGGAAACAGTACTGAAAGTATTTGGGTATCACTGTACAAACCAGGACTACATTCTGACATACAAAATTGTGGTTTGTATTCCTAATCCAAAAAGCTCCAACTATCAAACTACAATAATGCTGATTCAAGCAAAAGGGAACTTCCTTCAGTCCATCTTCAGGCTCCTCTAGCAAGTTTTTTTATATTAATCCTGGTGTCCAGGACAAATCTGGTTGACAACACTGTGGCAGTTGTAGAGTTTTTAGGAGGAATTGCAGATTTGTACACTCTGACAGGGACTGTGATGCAAGAGTACTGGCTGGGTAACAACATATTAGAAAGACATTTATTACATTGGCAACTTTTCTCTCTTTTTTTGGCAATTCACAAGAGCTTTAGAACTCTTCAAGAGAAATGAGTTTTTCTTTTCAATCTTGATTCTTCTCAATATTGCAGGGGCTCAAAGAATCATCTGGGGGGCTCTTCAGCAACCCTATCTATAACACCTATTTCTCTGGCCCATAGGGCTGTAAACTGCATCTCTAACAATTGGGTAAACTAGATCTGACAAAGCAGGATACTTAGAATCATGGAATCACAAAATGGCTTGGGTTGGAAGGAAACTTCAAATATTATTTAGATCAACTCCTCTGTGAGGGGTAGAATCACCTGCTTCGAACTGCTCGCCACACTGCTTTCAATGTGGCCGAGGACGTGGTCGGCCTTCTGGGTTGCAAGCACATGCTGTGAGCTCATGTCTGGTTTTACATCCACCCACATCCTTCTCTGTAGGACTGTTGTCAAATCAATTTTCTAATAAGTCAGTCAATCAATTAATCAACCAATCGATCAATACTTTATTCAATGAATATTTGTTTCTGCCTAAACTTTTGTTTCTCAGATCTGCTTTTGTGTAAGATACCCAGCTATGGCACAATTACTAGCCTAAGTGTAGTTCCAAAATGCAGTTTGCTTAACTGTTAGTCAAAGCAAAGGTGCATCCCTCATTTTTCTGTTCATGCTAATCACAAGTAATTACATTATTCCGTGGACCCTGGGGAGCAAAATGTCAGTGGAACAGGAGGATCAGCATCTTTGATTTCCATCATATCACTTCTGAGATAAATTGCTGGGCTTTCAGAGGTAGACCTGGTGTCCTGATATCTAATACAAGTAAGAATTGAACAACAAGCCTGTTTCACTGTGAGCAGGCCAAAAATTATGAATAGTTTGGATTGCTTCAGGATGTTGTGCTCATCAAACAGAACAGGCATGGAGACCCTCCATTTTTTGCACATTTTAGGAACATGATGGCATGATCAAAAGACCAAGACTTTCAGAAATGATGGCAGGAAATGGTGATCTGTTAGCTAATAAATTCTGGGAGCAGCTAAAACCATGAGGATGTAAATTCCTCTGGAAGTGCCTTTTCATGACATTGCAGTATCATCTGGTCCTGTCTGTGGGTGTCTGCAGTAGAAGTGCTGTTCAGGAAGCAAGAACAATCTTTTAAAGCCTCTTCTGAACATTCCTGTTGTATAGAATCCAGAAGAAAACTCTGAAGGCATGAACATTAAGGATTTGTTTTCCTGGAGGAAACATTCTGAGAAAAGCAACAGTTTGGGACTGTATTTGATCATATTATTGTGGGAAGTTTCATTAGCTCTGATTCTAGGACATGGTGCATTACACTGTAAATTTTTACAACTGGACCAGATTGGCTTGCAATTTGGGAAACAGATGCTCTAAAGTATTTTCTCTAGTCACACACAAAAAAGGGCAAAAGAGGAAAGGAGTTCATTGCCTGTCTTGCTTTTCAGATTTTCTATGAATTTCCTAGAAGTCTTCAGATAAACTAATGCATCTAAAGGATGCAGAAGCACCTAATTACAAAAAGACATAATCACAGGGCTACCTTCCTGGGCCATTAGGTATAAATCATACCTAATAAGTAGAGAAAGTATTTTTCTCCTCCTCTATGTAATGACAGAGCAGAAGCTTTTCCTCAGTTTTTAAGAGAACAGGACTCATTCTCCCTAACACTAAACCCAGTTTTCATATTGCATTCATCTGGTATGAGTCCCCACCTAAGAGTCTCACAGAAGCTGACTGTTTTAAGTCTGCTTGAAACTATCCATACAAGGTAGCTCTGGACTATATAGCACAGGGGCACTGTCCTCCTGAATTAAGTTTGTCCCTCAGGTTTAAAATGCCTGGTGACACCACAGAGCAACTGAACAAAAGAAATTATGGCTAACATAACAAGATGAAGTTGTGGAAGATAAGCATGGCTGGCTGCATTTGCTGCTCAGTTCATTTCTTGGGACCACACTCGTTTTGCCTGAGAAAATGCAGGTCTGGTTTAAGGTTCATGTGAGAGGCAGCACCAGAGTGCCACAGTCCCTCTGAATGATGTGCCAAACCAGTTATTTGTTCAGCACTGACTCAGAAAAAAATGTAAAAATCACCTTCTGAGTAATCAACCCCACATCCTGAAGAATGGGAGTATATATATCCTCTGATGTTTCCCAGAGGCCTTTTTTTCTCACTTTTCAGATGTGAAAAGGTGTCCCTACCCTGAGGAATGGCATGTCTGAGCCTGGCAGGTGGCCTGCAGACAAGATGATGAAGATTGGCAAGAGCACAAGGACTTGGACCCATCCTGCAGCAGCATCCACAGGATATGACAGGCTCTGCCTTAGCCCCAGCCTGGGCAGCAAACCCCATTGCCTCAGGGGGAGCCCAGTGGTGAGTCAGGAGAGGCAGGTGGAGTAGCTGAAAACTCCTGGCCTATAGATGGGACTGCAGATTCTTGAAGGAGAATGTAAAATTTCTTTACTCTTCAATAAGTCCTGAGGTATCAGAGCAGACATGCTATGAAGTTGGCATATTTATTTGTGAAAGAGGTGGTACCGAGAACGACCCTGAGGAGAGGGAGGTCTGAGGACAGACAGTTTGCTACATGGATGGCATGGCTTTTGGTATATTCTTCTTAGCTGTATTGCTTTCGTTGTTCTGTGTCCTTGCTTCCTGCCTCTCCAGTAATTTCATTGCTATTCAAGTACCTGGTGGCCGGAAAACACCAAACGCCCTTCCATCCACCTTGCACACTAAATGTTGGGGGCAGGGGAGAGGAGGGTGGGTTTGGTTTGGTTTTTTTGCCCCTTTTTATTTTTTTTTGGTAGATAAAAAGGGCAGGTGTCACTGCCACATTCATGCCAAACTACTTCTTCCACTAAAGGAAATGATAGCAAATGGGAGTTTCATATATTGAGGCGAGACCTCGCAAGCAGAGGTGAAAGGGTAGGTGCCAATCTCTTCACTCTCATGACCAGTGATAGGATTCAAGGAGATGGCATGAGGGTGAGCCAGGGCAGGCTTAGATTGTATATCAGGAAAAGGTTTTCCACCCAAACTGTGAGTGAGCACTGGAACAGGCTCCCCAAAGAAGTGATCACAGCACCAAGCCTGCCTGAGTTCAAGAAGCATTTGGACAACACTCTCAGGCAGATAGTGTGACTCTTGGCACGTCCTGAACAGGGCCAGGAGTTGGACTCAATGATCCTGATGGGTCTCTTTCAGCTCAGCATATTCTATGATTCTATGAATCTATGATAATAAACAACTCTTCAGTTTTCTCTTTCAGAATCTTTTTTTTAGGTTTATATGGAAAAGCTATAATGTAATAGAAAAAAAAAGTTAAAAAAGAAACACGCTCTGATCAGTTTCTAGCCTGTAACAGCAGTATGAATTAAAGACCTTCCATAAAAGCAAACGATCAGTAGTATAGAAAGGAGGAGAAAATTTGAAATAATCAGTCTAAAATCTTGAACTACACATTTGACAAAGACCACTTGTTATATGGTCAATCAATTAGTTTTTTTAAGATCTTTACCTCCCAAGAATCCCTACAGTTTCTGTAGTTAGAAACAAGTCCTATTTTAAGAAATAATTAACTATGAGACAACTGTAAAACTGATGCAGTTCCCTGTTCAGTCCACAAATAGACTTTATTCAATTCTCAAAATATAAGATGAATTTATTTTCCTGTGGACATCTTAGATGATACCATAATGATCATTATATTTTTATTGTAACTATAGATGACTAGTTTCTAAGACTGAAACCCCCTGACAGTACTACTGCTGCTTTAATAATTCTCTGTGTTCTTACAGGTGATTAACTGGTTATGGGAGAAACACTAAGGCAGCACAAAGGAGACAGGAGGATACCCAAGCAGTGTTGCAGGTTAGGTGCTGTCTGTACCTTTTGTCACAGTTTCTAGCACTGCAGAGCAATACCTGCCCTCACTGGCCATGATAGACATTACTCAAGAGGGTTAGAGATGATGAATACATGAGTAGTTCCCTCTCTCCTGGGGATGCTGCCCCGATGGCTCTCCCTTCCATTTCAGTCTCATTGCCAGCAGCATTTCCATGAGAAAATGCTAGTTCGTCTGACTGCTTCAATTCCACCAAAAACACTGAGAGAACCCACGGTGGTCGTCCAGCCCCACTGGCATGCAGCCTGCCTGCCTCCCTGCAGTCCCAGTGTCAGACCAGTTCCTTGGCTTCATAGTGCTTCTAAATTTCCATTTTCTGGAAACATTGCATTACTGAGCTAAAATGTGAAAATACAAAATTTCAGTAGGGCAAAGAAATCTTTCTCTTGCATTTTTATTTCTAAACTTTACATTTGGGGTGTTCAGTTAATTAGAAGAGGAAGACTTGAACTTGACAACAAGTATCAAGATGCCCAGCCACTTGGCAAACAACAGGAATTTCAACATTGTCACAGCAGTAAGACCAGTGATAATTCTTTAAATCACCAACTGATTGTTACGTGAAAACCACTGTATCATAGATTCATAAAATTCTTTAGATTGGAAAAAATCTCTGAGATCATTGAGTCCATAGATACACAACAAGGTGTACAACAAGTTGTGTATTACAAAAAGGCATGCTGTTATTCTAAGAGAAATAAATCTGTTCAGCTTTGCTGTTTTGAGAACGTTTCAACCATCCTCTGGTGTGTAGATGATTCCTTTGTGAATCTGCTTCCAAACTAGAATTACTAAATTAAAAACTGAGTTCCTTCCCCACTTACACTGTGTAAATTCTTTTCTTTTTCTTAATTCCACTGGCTGTTCACTGTAGTCTGAAACTGCATCTCCCAACTGCCTCACTGAGACTAACTGAATTTATTATATAATCTCATCTCCCTTTCCAAAAAATTCGAGATCAATCTCAAAGAGCAGTCCTCTGGACTTGGCAGACACTCGTGTGGGAAAGTCTTTAAACAAAAACAAAATTGTTTATGTGCTGGGAGAAGGAGCTCCACAAGAAGATAACATGTGCCATGAGCCAACACTGCCCTCCGCAGCGGAGCTGGGGTGGCTCTCACAGAGCCGGTGCTGCTGTGGAGTTGCAGCCCCTCCACCAGCTGCCCCCACCACAGCCAGCCCTCCCCAGACCCTTTTGGGCAGACTGGGACTGCTTTTCCATTGGGGAAGATGCAAACTGAGCACAAAATGGTCAGCCAAGGATGCCTGAAGGGTGAAATGGTTTTGCACAAAGTCAATTTGAATTTGTGGACTTTGGGGACATTTATTTGGGATTTATTTTTTTCCCTCAAAAATTATTTAAGTATGTAGCACCACTGGCTTCCCATGAGGGATAATCACAAACCTTGGGAGTTTTCTCACTTGCAATGTAATCTCAGTTCTGACAGGCCACACAGTCAAATTTTTTGGATGGAAAAAAAAGCCTACACCTACTTGAGGTGCCAGCAAAAGAAGAAATCCCCCAGTCAATTCCCACATAAGTGGTGTTTAAGGACTTTCAAAGTGTGTCTGTGTGATCCACTACACTGAATTAGTTAGTCCTAGAGATCTAAATAATAGGTATTTTCCCAAATATGTGCATTATTACCTTTTCCTCAGAGAAAATTAAAGAAGTGTGCTCTTGTGACATGGGTGAGAAAAGACAACCAAGTCCTGTGCTAGCAGGTGAACCTTTTGTACCGAAACCATGTTCACCAGGCACCCAGAGCTGAGTTGTAGCACAGACCACCAATACAGAAATCATGCACATACCTAGTTAGCGAGGTAAAGGGATGGGCTGCCCAAGGTAGTTTTGCTTACTTGAAACAGGGGAATAGTGTAAGAAGGCAGAAAGGGATTTGCTAGATACATAAGGGTTCTTTTAGCTGTTTGCATGCAGGTATCAAAATGCACTGCAGTTTCAGGGCTGTGCAGATATCTCAGGTACTGAGATGCCACAGCAGTCACTGCTGTGATTGCAGAGCAGAGGTATCCTCTGTCCCACAGGTTATGTTTCTGAGCTGACCAGCAGCAGGAGAGGCATAAATTCTGAGTGATGCGATGGTGAGAGCTTAGCATAAGTAAGAATTCTAGGAATCTAAGCCTAAATTATCTAAACAGTCAAAATTTTTATCTCAGGGGACAACATCTGAACATTTTCCAAAAAGCAATATCTTCTTTGATTAGATTTAGCTCCCATCTTGGTTGGTCTTCAGTCAGAAGAGACACTGATCTTTTCAGGGCGCTGTGCCATCTTGAAAGACGTGTTTGTCTGATGAAAGACCTGCATGTGGCTGGCCATTTGAGGCTGTGTCACTCAGTGAGCCCAAGAACATTTTGGTGAGAAAAAAAAGAACTTTAACATGTGCAAAATGCAGATGTCTCCCAAATTCAGCTATCCATTAGCACATTTGTCCTGGACCTTTGGAAGGAATCCAATTCAACTGCAAAGGCAGTTCCCTAAATATGAATCCATCAGAGACAAAAGTGGAGCTGATAAGAAGTGGAAGGTATGAAAAAATGGGAAGCACTTTCTTGGAAGAAAACAGTATCCAAGAAACTCCATTTTATCTGTTGTCCAAACAACTATAACTAAGTTCAGATTCTCTGGACATGACACAGAGGAATGACACAGCCAAGCTGCCTGTCAATGACAGAAGTTTTCAAAATATCCAGTTTTCCAAGCCTCTCACGATCATCACTAGTCACACAGATACTCTCCAGATTGCTCCTGCATGAGTGCTCCAGAGCAGCAATCTCACAGGAAGCAAACACATGCATGTGCTAGTATCCATTGGACAGCATCACCTGAGGATGGTCCCATCTGCAAGGAAGGAGATAAATTAATTAATGAATTAATAAAGCATAAGATTGACACAGAAAAAAAAGAGCCAGAGACACCTTGTGTTGTCAGTTGACTAATGTACAGAACCTGGTCTGTTACATGGACACTGAGGGAGCAGATGGAAATCACAGTGCACTTTGAATTCGCTGCTCAGGTTGTGGGTTTTGTGGGGAGCTGTGCCAAAGGATGTTGCATTATGAAGCCCTTACCCCAAGGCACTGCCTTCTACCATGATCCACGTTTAGTTTGTGCTCCAGGCAGAATAAAATGGAATGTAGTTTCCCACTTACATTCCCCTGGATGCTAAACACCATGACCTGTGTCACACTCTCAACACACTTCATGGTTATGGGACCGGCATGGCCGGGGTCATGTGCAGCACCAAGTATAAAAGGGGAAAAAAGTTCCTTTCCTGTGGAGCGGGGGAAACCCAGCAGAGGGATCACGGGGGCATGAGTCACTGTGTGCCTTCTGCATGACTCTGGGGACAGGGCGGCCTCTTGTTCCGGGGCTGGGGCAAAGTCACAGCTTCGCCTGTTATTATTGTTAGTCACAACTCCAGCTATACAAAGTCCAGCAGAAACCACACTTGCAAATGCCTCAACCTGAAATGTAAAATAAACACTAGGAAAATAGCTGCTACTTGCTTTCTCTAAACATGCCCTGAGGCCAGATCTACTTCCACTAAAGTCAAGTCCAGTTTTGCAATCAGCAGCAGAGGAAGTGAGATCCAGACCTTTATTTGGAAAGATGTTAATAATCAAATTGCAGTTTTAATTTGTCACCAAGACAGGGGTGTGATAAGACATTCTGGTTGCTGCTATAAGTAGCTCTGAGAATTTTCAGGGGTTGTAGGTGCTAAAGACTTTATGACATCCTGTCATGGTGAGGAAGGGACTCTGACTCTGGCATATGTCCTTGCTACAGGGAGGTGAAGAAATCCCTCTGGTCCGCGTCCGAACACCAAGGAGGGGCATAGCGGGTATGTGAAACTGCAAGAGGAGTGGGCACAGAAAAACAGGATGGTTGGAAGATATGGATCAGCTTCATTCAGTGATCTTATCAATATTTTCAGTGACTCATCTCTGACTTTTTCCCCTCTGAAGTTTTCATGATGTATTCACTTCCTTCATTACCATATAAAGAGAGGGAATTTAAGTAGAAAAGGTGAAAAAGAAAGTCCAGGCAGTTAAATAAACATAAAGGCTTTTAGATTTTGCAAAGTGCTGGGCCAAATCCTCCCTCATTCAGGGACTTCTCCAATGTCATGAACTTAATAGTGGTATATGCTGGATTGTGCTGGTAGAATGGATGATGCTTGCTCCAGACAGTCGTTTTCCGAGAACTGTGTATCTGTGACAAGCACACTTCAAACGTGCCACGTCATTCACTGTGTATGTAGCATACTTTTTAATCGCTGTGGTGTCACAGCCAGGGCAACACTAGCATTTGGAGTTGTTACTGGACCTCACCTTTGCAAAGCAGGGCCATTCCGTGCAGAGAAAGAGAGAGAGTGAGGGACTGCTACATTTCCAGGTTTCAACTCAATATGTGCTTGGGATAGACTCTGAGAAGTATCCAGAGCTGAAAGTGCAGAGTCACCCCCAAGAACAGGGTTTAGATACAGCCTGTGTATCTTTTAGCACATTGCACGTATTGAAAGTGAAGACTGGTCAGCTTTATGATTGATTCCAGATAGAGTCAACCTAAGTTTAGCCAGACTTATTAGCTCTAATTCATCCCTGGCTTTGCCAGATACAACCTGCTGTTTTCACAATCTCTTAGGTATTTCTGCACTCTGCTCCAAGAGGGTGTATTAGCTAATATGCAACTCAAGGTATGTTTGCAACATTGCAACCACGAGGATAAATTTTGCTGGAGCCAGGGCATACTGAGGTGTTGCCACACAGCGTTCACTAAAGCTTTGGACTGGATCCTGGAACATTGTGCTTGAGCACATGAACACAGATGGACCCCCTTGCATGGTGCCAGCAAAGTGTCAGGGCCTTTGCAGCACAGTTAATCCACAACCTGGATAAACCGCTTGTGAATAATTGAGAATTCATGGTACACCCATCTAGCGCCCCTCTTTTATGGCAGGATAAACACTTCTCCATAAAAGTACTTGTAAAGGTGAATTCTACCATTATGAACACGCAGATTTTATACACATTTCCTTGATGTTTGGGAGGGTTTTTTTAACTGTAACATGAATCATGCCTTTTACTGCAATTGACAGTACAAATTCCAAACACTGTAGGAGCAAAAGCGTTTCACCTGAAGAGCTGAGTTTGCAGTGCAGGGCACACCCAGGCAAGTAAGCAGTAGGATGCAAATCACAGCTTTTCAAAATCTAATCACGGGAAAGTAACTTCAGCTAAGTGAAGGCTTCATTTTCTGCCCTGGGCACTGTCTGCCTGATCTCATGTGTCATTTAGCTGTCAGATATTGCTGTTGGGACCCGGACAGTTGTATGTGATAATTTACAGTTATGTGTCTGTCCACTGTGAAGCAATCTACTCTATATGAAAATACAAAATTAACAGCCTCAGAGGTAAAGGCTTTCCTTCTTTGCCCATCCAATAGTTTTGAACTAAATTCTTTGTTGAAAATGTTCCAGCACTCTGGAAAATAAAGCTCAAAACCAGTTTGAAATCTTCAGTTGGTTTGCAGAGCAAGTAGTATCTGCAGTCACTGGGTTTCCAGCACTTCCAGAGTCAGTGACCTTGACTCCTTAGCTGCAACCATAGCAGCTGAAATTTCTAATCATTGCCCATGCAAGGACCTAAAAGGACCACTCAACTTACTTTTCAAGTTTAGAAAAGATGAGGAAATTCAGCCCAGAATGACCAGGTGACCACATCTCTCACAATACTAGGCACTAGTACACAGCAGCACAGTCACAGCCCCTCTTGCCCTCTCTCTCACAGCTGTGAGATTCCAGTAATTTCCGTAAGGACCAGGAATTTCCAACTGCGATGATGACGTGGGATGGGTGACTTTGGTGAGCATTTTATGATAGCCTTTGTAGTCAGTAACAACCTGACTGAGGATTATTTGCCCACAGCTCAAATAGACACCCCTTAAGAATTAAAAAAAGGCACTATGAACTCTTGCTAATGGATTTAACTGGGAACAAAACACCAGTTAGAGGAATATGTCATTAAAAAAGTTAGAGAAAAATTTCAGCCAAGTTGTGAAGGCATCCAGAGTTGTATCCCCTGATACAGCTGTGAGAGTTAAGAATGGAAGGGGGGAGCAAGAGGCAGCCTACGGCAGTTAACATCATTTAAGTGGTTACCCTCTGTCTTCACAATGTTCTGCTTCCTTTTATTTAATGTAAAAATTTGTTCATATACCCATTGCTTCTTGTAGTGAGGAGGAGGTAAGGGCAGTAGAGGTAAGCCAAATTTCCTTGAGTTCAAATTGTTACAAAAAGCTCTGAAAGAGACCGGCAATGGTGACAGTCGAGGGCATGCCACTGCCTGTTTGCAGCAACATGGTTTTAATTCCTTCTGTTTACTCTCACCACTGTTCCCATCCCCATAGAAAAAAAAATAAAATAAATGCCTTTGTTATTTACAGTCTGCACTGAGGGCAGGCATCAAGGTTGACTGTGGGTTTATGGTTGCCAGCCAGCCTCCCTGCTCCAGCGGGTGCCAGGCACCCTGAATTACTCCCATCATGCTCTTCTTGGCAAGGCAGTGAGTAAGTTGATGAATTCTGCTTATTTTGTCTGGGAGGCAACCACCTCCCCCTCTCCACAAGGAACATCCCACGTATAATAAAGGTTTATAGTCAACCAGAACAAGACTTCAAACTCATTCCTTCCAGATTCATTCATGACAAGGGTGGGGATGCTAGACTGCTAAGCAACATTTAACTCAATAAATACTAAATTCTCTAGTGCAATGACCTTTTATCGCTCCTGCTTTCTTTGGATACAGAATCAAAAGCCTAGCAAGCATGTCCAGTCAGCTTATGATTACCAGAATTAAAACTGAATGCTAAGTATTTAGTAAAATGCATGCTAGGAAATAAATGCTATATGTTTAAAAGAATTACCCTGACCACCTAACAAACTTGGGAGACCTATCAGAACAAAGCCCAAGTACCACTTTGTGATATGTAAAGAGAATTGTCACCTAAAAGACATGGAAAGTGCTTGTCAGGAGTAGTCTGTTGAGTCTGTGGTGTTACAATCAAAGAAAAATATGGAACAACTCTGGAAAGTACAAGAATGAAAATGGTCGGAGATACTGAAAACATGAACCAGCCAAGGAGAAGCTGCATGAACTGAGGGTGAAACAAAGATCAGCGAGGTGAGAAAAAAGGGCAACCATCTTCAAATATATACACAAAAAGAAAGCAGGAAAGGGAATATTATATTGCTTTACTATATGCAAGTAATGGGCTTAAACTGTCACCAAGAAGATTCAAACTGGGCATGATGTGGGATAGTGGCAATAAGAACAGACTGCTGGGAGAGTCTGCAAAGTCTCAGTGATTAGAGATCTCTCAGGATCTCAAATCTGTCAGCCAACTTCCCAACTCTAAAGGAGTATACCATCATCCAAGCTTTTAGGTGACAACCTTAGTTTTCAATCGAAATAAAATAGCACACCATAGAGCTACTGCAAGATGCTGGACGGGGGCTTCCACCTCTACATGAAAGCAAGGCAGTCTTTACCCAAAAAGTTGATTTTTAATTAGTTGTATAAAAGATAATACTCCATCCATGAGAATAGCATCACATGTCCTACTCCACAAGGTGAGGAGACATCCAGGGAAATGTTAAGCAGAGTGTTGTTTTAATGAATCAGACTCAAGCATCTGTATCTTGTAGATAACAGGCACAGTAAGACCCATTGCAGCCCATTACTGGCTATGAGTAAAAAGGAATATTTTATTTCTTCAAACAAAACAGAAAGTAAGACTATCTTACTGCATCTGAGCAAGATCAAGGACTCCCCGTTGCAGAGGAACATTTCCCATGGACACTTCCCATGTCCGCCAGAGAGGACTTGCATCCCTAAATGTCAGTGCAAATAGTCAAACAAACCTTTGCACTATCGTAATTCACACACCTGACATAGCTACAGTATGAATGATTTCTCTAAGTATGACTTTGGAGATCACAAGCAGCAGAACAGGTTAAAGAGAAGTGAAATTGTTCGGTTTTTAGAAGGTCTGGATGGAGAAGAACCACACAGAACTGAAATAGAACCTTTCATAAACATTTTCATAATTTTCTACTTTTGACTACTCCCAGAAATACTAGAGAACAAGAAGTGGTATGATTCCCTCTGGTATGTATTCTCCAGGATTTTGAAAGCTGAAAAGACTCACTAGGTGAACAGGGATTTAAGTAACCCACAATAAAGTACATTTGGGGAAGGGGGAGAGACTGACTGGTACTATTTTGTATGTTTCAAGTGGAAAATTGGTTCACAGTTTTTAGGGGAATTTTTGACAATTTGGGGTTTTGAGCCCAGAAACAACTAGTCTCAGTATTTTCCCCTTGCAGATATTGACCTTTCTTGTCTCCTACAACACTCCTGCATATTTGATAAAGAAAAATTACAAATCACAAACAGCATCATGGTTTGGACTAACACTGGCAAGGCCCCAGCATATTTTCCATCTCAATACTTAATAATTTTGCACATTAGACATAACTGAAAAACACTGATTGAATTTTATAAATAAATGGGAAGTTCTGAATTTTGGGCTTCTGGCATGGAATACAAGGAGGGCCTCGAAGATGTGTCAAGAGACAGTCACTTACCCTAAAACTGTTAAGAGTCAGGGGAACTGGATTGTGGTGTAGGAGAGACCCATATTCCAAAAACCTTACACCCAGCAGGTTTCTTGAAGTCTTGAACCTGTTTCTGTCAGACTCCAGAAGAGAGCCCTAAGGAAGATGTGAGCTGTATGTACTCAACAAAAGAAGTTATTGAGATGGACACATCTGCAAAACACGCCAGGGTATCTGAATCAAGACTTTATTTCAATAGAAAAGGGTACCATTAGAAAATTAACTTGGTTCTATTGATACAAAAAGACAAGCAAACCAAAGTCCTCGATAAATTCATGAAATGGGAGAATATCGCTCAATACCTATGGGAAATCCTTCAAAACCATTCCCTTTACATAAGCTGGACTTGCATCAAACTCTCCAGTGTTTTCATGAAGGGCCATATAGGAAGGGATCAGGCTGGAATGAAAGATTTGTTGACATATTTGGGGAGCTTTGTACCAAGAGCAGTAGCATGTGGTATCAGGACTCTTAAATGACAAAAGTACTCAGCACTGTGTGGGCTTGCAAGATGAAAGACTGTCTTAGGTACTCACTCATTTACGTGCTTTCAATTGCTTTTAACTTCACAGTGCATTTTCAAATCACAGTTTACAACTACCAGAAAGAAAAAAAAGGAAAAAAAAAAAGATCATTTTTTTTTTAAATTGGCAGCTGTGCAAGGAGGAGAAAGCATTACCACCCCATCTTGCATTGCTTCGTACCTGGCTCTGGGAAGATCCTGGCTCATTCCAAAAGAAAGAGTCAACAAGCATGCCATTACTTAGCATAGCTACCCAGGCTGAGCCTGGGAGAGCAGTACTGCCTGGCATGGAACTCTAAAGAAAGAAACACTGATGCTTTTTTTTTTCCAAGAAGTCCCAGAATTTGTTAATTTTCATTTGCAGAGCATCAGGAAACCATTCCTGCCAAAATTAATCAGCAGCTATCACCCAGTGTTGAAGTATACCTCTAGTCTCCTTTGGACTTGGCACCCTCCAGACTGGTTTGTCAGATCCCATAAATTTAAAAAAAATTAAAAAAAAAAGAAAAAAAAAGAAAGGAAAATAAAATAATATCCTGCTGAACTTTTCTGTTTTGCTGTTCTTGTAACATATATGAAACAGATCTGACAGGAAAGTTTCCTTCAGCTCATATCTCAGCAGTAAGGGTATGAGTTTTTTTTTTTCAACAACCTTTACTAAAAATAACTCCTTTAAGACTATGGAAGGAGATTTCCAGCCGTGTAAGTTCAGATGTGCCTGCATTCGTTCAGAAGGTTGATCTGGATTTAATATGCACAGCCTTGTCAATACCATGTTAAGCCCTCTGGCACCAGAGGGTCCAGGCAGTCTCTCTGTATTGTATCCCAATCCCAAGCATCAAGAGGGATGTAATCTATCACATCAGCTCTTGAACCAAAACTGCTGCAATTATATGCTCTCAAAATGGGCCCATTAACCTATCAAAAAGCATTTGAGAGGGAGTGTAATGTTGTCAGTTATTGTTCACGAGGGAGGAGTGAAGATAATTCTTATCTCGTAAATAGATTCATGCAAAACCAATTGCAGTTTGTGTTGCTCTAATTGATTTAGCCCGTTTTCTATTCTATGAAAATTCCAGGGTAGGGTGTTCACACATGCACACAAAAAGGGTAATGCCATTTCCCAAGAGTGGATTAGAGAGACAGCCTGTGCCTGGCCCACTATAGGACTGCAGAGTCATGTCAGCCACAAAAAGCAGAGCACGTTCCCAAAGAGGGCAGGCGACAGTAAAGGACATGGAAAAAGTGTGAAAGGCAGTGCTATTCCTTATAAAAAGTAATGGATATGATAGTGTTAAATTCACATCTCATTTAGGTGCTTCTATGCAACAACAGCTAGTTATAGGTACCTTGAGCTAAGCTGCACCCACGGCACTTTTTGTTTCCACAAAGTGAGGCTGGAGAGTTCAAAAGCCTTCAATAACCGAGTCAGCCTCTGCAAACAGGATGACTCCCTGGCACTCAAAGCAGTTCTCCATTGGGAAATAATTGCTACAAGTAAGCATAGCAGTTTGCTAAGCTTCGCTGAAACAAAGACAAAGGGCTCCAAATCAGGTAAGCCTGGATACAAAAAGTTCAGAAAATTTGCTGTGCTGTCAATAAAGGGGGAAGTATGACCTGTAAGCCCTCACTTCAGTGGAGATCTGGAAGAGAAGATAACTGTGATGGTGACACTCCTTATGCTTTCTGACTACTCAAGAGAGAGAGTTTACATATAACTCAAATCTCTAACATGATGAGATAGGAAAGCTTAGTGGAAAAGCCCTCCTTAAACAGAGACAATAGTTCTCCTAAATTAGTCACCCAAATGACTGTCAGCAGTTAAGCAATGTGCAAGCCTGTCGTCTGCACCTTCCCAGGTAATCCAGGGCTCTCTAAAGTTTTGCCAGTGCTGGCTCTGAGATGATCAAAGCACTGATGGGCCTGGGTCACCCTTTCCCAAGAGGCACAGGAGAAGGGCTGTCCTGCACAAAGCCAAGGGATGGCACAGCCGTTTCCATGTTCCCTACACAACAGAGAGACCTTGGGAGAGTTCAGCTGCTCACCAACAGAAGCACCCAGACCTTCATCAGCTCTGTGTCACCCAGAATGAGGTCCACTGGATTGTTTTGGGCAACCCAGAGGAGTGTCTTGTAAACGGAGATGACACATTCAAGTCTCTCTGTCTCTTTCTCTGTTGGCACACCAAACTGCACAACCTCTTCCCAGGTGACGACCCAGCCTCAGCCATGACTGCCAGCAGAGAGCGCATGACACAGCCTACATTCCCAAAAATAAGGTCCTGCCCCTCCTTGTGATTCCTCCCAAACCATCTTCTGATGACTTTTCATTGCTGAAAATAATCTTCACTGGATTCATTCTGTTCTGATGACTTACACATATCAGAAAGGATGCTGCTCCAAGAAAAATAGGACAGATTCTTCTTCTAATATTTGCAGTCTTGCAAGCCGTTTCCTCAGTTTAAACAGTGGAGCAGTAAAGCTGTCTTCATCTTGAACTTTCCCCAAAGCAGCTTGTACTGACCACTGCTGGATGCCTCCTGGGCTGCTGGAGGGCAGATCAGACCCACCAGAGTAAGCCTTGTCTCCATTCTTCTGTCACTACATCCTTGCCTGCTGATGTTCTAGCCATGGAGGACTGCATTTTGTTCTTTTTTTTTTAAATACAGTGAAAGAAAAAAAAATTGCCACCCTTAAGATATTTCCATTTTCTGTAGAAAAGGACTAGAAATACACACGTTTGGGAACTGAAAGCTTGGAATCTCTCTAAGTTCATAGTTCCCTCAGATGAGTGGGGCTGGTGGCTGCAGACTGCACGGAGCCTAGAGGCCAGCTCCGTACAAAAGGGCAGAGGCAGTTCCTGTATGCTCTCCATAACAGCATGACACATAGCAGGACTTTTGGATGAAGGGATGTATTTTTTCATGTGAAATTGTTCCTTAGCTGTATATTTCTTTGTCCTCTGCCCATGGGAATAATGCTATCAGGCCAAGAATGCAAGACTCCTTTAAACTTCACCATGCAAATAGGTTTGCTGTTAATATTTCTTCCTGACGGGAGAGGCTGACAGGTTGAAGCCATACTAAAACCTTCATGGTAATGAAGAAGGGTACCTGAAATCCTGATGTTTTTAAACACACACAAATACACACTCTGTAGAGAGCCACCTTTTTCAAAATGTGAAGGAGAGGAGGAGGGGAGTGTGTTCAGGTAAAGTTACTTCAGTAATTCCTCCCGGTCCTATAAACCAAATTGATAAGATTTAAGCTAACATTTCATCTTGACATTACTAATACATGTGTGTGAGCATTCAGTTTACACTTTCAATACAGCCTGTCAGATTAGATCTGTATACCTGCTACCGAACAACAAGAGTACTATTGATTTTTCGTTATTTTCAAGTATTTGTTTTCCCTCAGTTGAGCACATTCTATTTATTTTGGCACAGGTAACAGAGAAACCAAAGCAACTTAACCTCTTTTCAGAAAGATTTAAGACTTGACAGGCATCAGATCTTCAACAAACTGTTTGTTCCCATGGTGGTCTGTAACAGAGTATTACCCTGCTTATTACTTTATTCACTGTTTATTCACTTACTTTTATAACCACATCTCCAGTGCAGAATACAGGCAGAGGAGGTGTGCAGGTTACACAGCAACACTTTTCTTCCAGAAAGACTTGAAAGTACCTGAAATGTGGGTATTTTGTGGTCTTATGCCTCAGTTCTCAGGCTCAGTTGGGTACCCACCAGGCATCTTTCATCCCAGGTGTCATGTTGCTTTCTTCTGCAAATGCACTTACAGTGAAGTGAAAAAAGCAGGTTATAAAATTATTTATACTCAGTAGGGGTTTACCTGTGCTTGTCGCCAGGTGGATTTCAAAAAAAAAAAAAAAGGTATCCCAAACCTGTTTGTTGTTTTCTGATAAAACCCACGATTTGGCAATTAAGTATTTTTCCACCAGCAAGTACTGGTAGGTCATCAGGTTGCTTTCCAGTTGGATGGAAGCAGAGAGGCTCTGTCTGTGTCAACCCGTGTGGGGCTTCCATTGCCCTGGGGCAGTGTGAGACTACCCGATGGCTAAGGCAGTCAGGTACCCTCTGTCCCGCTGCATCTAACAATTTAACAGCAATGTTGCCCACGGGGATACCTTTAGACACTACTGGTGATCCCATGCTTATTGTATACTCAGAATTAAGTATAAACTCAGAACACTACAAACACATGCATATTTGACAGCACACGTTCAAGCACATGTATGTTTGCAAAGCCTTAACTATGCCTTTTCCTCCCTCCCCGAAGCATATGAGCAGTGGTGTGCTCCTATACTGGCACCTAGTGGGGAGCTCACGGCTGATGGGCAAACGGAAGAGGGCAGGCTGTGCCGACACGCAAGCTCACCTCACCAAATACCTGGTACACCTTTCTTTTTTATCCTGGTTCTTCGAAAGCCCTTCCAGATTAGCAAATTTTTAGCAAGCTTTCTGCGGGGGGGGCTCCCACAGCCTTCCCCATCTGCCTGGTAGGTATGCCGATGTGAGCCTCCTGTTGAGGCTCACACCACTCTTGCCTGAAAGGCTTCACAACGCCAAGCCATCTGCTTCCAGCTTGTGCACCAATCCTCTGACCCTGCACCCTCCTTCATGTGAGCTGAGATTCCTACCTGTGACCCCCTACTCCTGCATTTTCCTGCTGGATCACCTCGTAGTAGCCAGTCCACTTTTCCTCCTCCAGGTCACCCTGCCTTGACCTGGGTCTGACAGGTCTCTCAGGAAAGCAGGCAACCACTGGTGTTGCTTCCTGCCTTGTAGCTTGTGCTCCTGCTTTGGCCTCAGAGGAAAGGGCTGCCTCTTACCCAGAGAAGGACTTCCTCCACTAGTTCCCATCACCCTCAGGAGTTTCGTGTCCCACAATTGTCCCATTTTAGCTGAAACAGCAAAAGGTTTAACCTATCACTTCTCCCAAGGTCCACCCTGTGTCATTACAGCATCTCAAAGGAAATACTGAAAAGACGTGACATTCTGCCAAAAAGCATTTATCTTCTTCCTACCATCTATACAAAAAGGATGACTCTCCCTAGAAGTCTACAAGGTTGGTCTCAAATACTGCAACCCAAATTAGATCTCCTGAGCAACTCAGTGATACAAACAGATCTTGTGTGTTCTGTAGCCCTCCTGACTTATATCACAGCTGTTAAGGTGAGTATTTTCAAGCTCAGCTGCTTCTAGCAAGGAACTGGACAGCAGTGAGTTGAGGGGTATTGCCAATCCTACAGGAGGGCTGATCACCAGACAGATGTGCTTCCTTTGCATGGCCTTATGCACTGCACTGTTTTGCTTCTAAATTCAACAAGGGGCAACAACCTGCTGGATCCATAGGGTTATTTCTTGTCCCACTAAGGATTTCCTAAAATTCTCTCACTCAAGCTACAAGACTGGTCAGAGGGTGAGGTCTTTTCTTTTGTCTACCTATGCATTTTTCATTGTGGATGAAATCTTTCTTCCATCCTGAAGGAATATTGCTGTTGGTGATGTTGTTAAACAGCCTTCCACACCATATGGCCTGTAGCCATGATTTACAACCCATTTCTAGCTGCACAACCCAATCTAGCTAATGATTCAGCTGACTTTTCCATTGAGCAGCTGATGTGAATGCTAAACCTATTCAAGGCTAGCAGCATTTCTGTGATTCATTCAACTTGAGGAAACATTGGAAATTTATTAGGATGTTTTTACAGTCCCGGAAATTGCTATGGGACTCTATCATTAACAAAGGAACAGAAATGGCTCAAGATTTTATTGTGCTTTCTCATATGCATTAGGTAATGTAGGCCTTCGTCATTTATTTGGTTTTTAAGTCAAACTCTGTCAAGGGCTGAGACTCTGTGAGACTTCCTGATCTTACAATTTTATCACAAGTTTCACCTATATTTGGTGCTTACCATAAAGGAGTCAGTTGATTTGTCTACCTGACCTTTATGAAGAAACCAAAATAACTCCATCCCTTAAAATTGTGAAGAGCAGACACAAAACATTAACTATAAAGCTACTCACAAGCCAGATGGCAAAGGAAAGCTAGAGCCTGTGCTTAAGTCTCAGGACATTTTTACACTACTGATTTTGGGTCATGATTTCTGCATCTCTGAGTGCTGTTGGGGATGTCATTCGGAAGAAGGGGAGAGGGACAAGGAGACATTTACAGCTCTTTGTCCCTCTATTTGCAATAGTCTCAAGCCATCTTAGCACACCAGCTGAAATCAGTGAGCGGTCAGTAAGTTTGGCCTAATTTTTTCCTGTCAGACTCAATCCTCGCCAGCCTACAGAGGCAGGTGTCAGCAGAGTCAGCCACTCTGCTGTCGGCAGCTGGGGACTCTGCCCTTGCTGCAATGGGTTACATGGGACTTCTCAACCCTGATGACTGCCAGAGAGTCTTGGGATTAAGGTTGAAATTTTTTTCATAGTTTGAAAAAGAAGAGCCTGGCTTATGCAGGTGGCTGCACCCAAGCCACAGAGTACTGTGGCCCCAGGGCAGTACCTGGAACTCTACCACATAGGCTGTTGTCCTTATGTCACCCTGACAGCACAGTGCTGGGTGTCAGTCACACTGAAAACAAAGACCCTCCTGACACCCAGGGACACATGTAGGCAGCTATGAGCAATGGCCATGCTGCAGCAGACAAGACACAGTGGAGAGCTCATGCTTTGACCTTGCTGAATTCCCAGATCTACTCCAACAAATGCCCAAATAGGGAACATATCCTTGCATTTAGCCAGAAAAGGAAGCATGGATCCCATCACCACCTTTCCCTTCCTCCCTCTCCCTAGGAGCTGGCCTACACCAGAGTGTTCCTGCCAAGGCCACACAGTGGGTAGGCAGGCTGTGCTTTCCCTACATGTGCATGGTGAGTGCAGCATCCCGCCTCATCATGGATTTCTTCTCTGTACAGTGGGATTCACTTAAGCATGGCACACAGGGAGTGGAAGAATGTGAAGTAGCCTTAGCAGCCATGGCAGGGAACTACATCATTTACAACACTGAGGCAACCAAGTGCTCAGGAGAAAGGTACAAACCACATGTTGGTTCTGGGAAGGGCATTCTTTCTGCTGACTGGTCTCTTTCCAAGATACTCATAACAGTGATATCAGGTCCAGTAGTGGTTTAGTTAGAGCAAAAAATTTTTCTAGAGCCGTGCATAGTAGCCCACAGCCTTGGCCCAAAGCACTTGCTGTAATTTAATGCAAGATATAACAAATTGGTGTTACAGGCAGAGGGAGGGAGCAGCAGAGATAACAGGATCATGCCTTGGGTACTTTTGTCATGAGCTCTACAGCTATGAATCCTTCAGGCTGAGATTTTCAAACAGCCTTAGGTAGTTGGACTTACAAAAGGATGGGCTAAGAAAAAAAGTATTACCCTGGTTTTCCCTGAGCATTTGTACAACATCCATAACCTTCTGAACTCTTTATTCACATCTGTGACTGCTTACTGCAACAAGGAGTGATGTTATGTGCTGCAAAAAGAAGACTGCTTGCTTTTAAGACGTGTGGTTGTGTTTCAAAATAGCATAAAATCTTCTTAGTTGCTGATAGAGAGAGGCCACAGTCAAACAAAAAGACTGATGGATTGGAGCTCAAAGGAAAAACCAGCCTTTAGGGATACCAAACATTGTTCACACAGCACTGTTATGAAGACTTTATTATGTACCAATTTAAGTTTATACATACCAAATGGTCTTGAGTCAGCAAAACAAGCAAGACTGCCTCATTCTAATAGAACTTTTTTCCACCCTTATAATGGATTTTTTTTTTAAATAAAGAATCATCAATAACCATGACAGGATTCCCTCACTGGACAGACATCCCAGCATGCCATGAAGTTGTTTCTCCTGAGAAGCATTTCCACAGGCTTGAGGGAAATCATAAACTATTTAGAAGGAATGAGATTCACAAAGTTCTCCCAGCCAGCTGCATCACTGCTTGTGAGCAGGTCCTGGAGGACAGCTAATGACTCAAGAGTCCATCAAGGAAAGTCAGCAGCAAAGAACCTTGTCCAGCTGTGAACAGATGGGAAAGCAAGAGGAGGAATCAGAAGATAAAAAGGAAGAGTAGGGAAGTTAAAACTTCTCATGCTCTCTAAACGTTGACTTTGGGAATACACCCTATGTATATATATTGCTTATGATATAATAATACTTCTGTCCAAAGCTTACAGAGGTAGTCAATGAATAAATTGAAGGATGTTTCAAAAAAACCTACAACCTTGCAGCTCTGAGAAGGTTTTGCTGGGGAGCTGCACCAGTTATGGGGGCTTAATATCTTTTACAGACACTGCCATGCTGCGTTAGTTATTGCACCCCACCATCAGCTGTGACGCTTGCCAAAGTTTGTCCAAGGGTTTGACAAGAGAGTAAAACAAATGAACTGATCTAGACTAGGAGAGCCACAGGTTTAAAGGCTGAAGAGTTTACCCTTCTGATTTTGAAAGTAGAGAGGATCCACATATATGTATGTGTATATACATATATATGTATGTGGATGGATAGGTAGATACATATATATGTATAAATAGTCCAGAATTGTTTTGCAGCTGGAAAAAGGACTGTGCTCAGACAAGAGGAGTCTGGCAGAGACAACTCTCAAAAGAAGAGAGGAGTTGTGCTTCTGTACAGATTAAAATCACAGTAGAAATAGGCAGCCCTGAATCACAAGGTCTGACTTGTCACATACAATAGCCTTTTAAAGTGGATTGTGGCAGTCCCTTCCTCCAGCTGCCTCCACACTTTGCCCTTTGGGGTTCTCCACTATTTGCTTTGGGAAAGCATCTGTATCCACCTCTCTCTACAGCTGATTCCTCCTCTCACATAAACAGGTCACTGATAAGATAATCAAACCAAATGGCTTGTATTAGACAGTAGCTTAGTGATTTTTTTAAAGAAAGCCACTGAGTTAGGCACAAAACTAGCATCCAAGCAAGCAGCCTGCTTTTCAGGAAGTCCTAAGCACCATGTATAGTACACAAAAACATTTATTTATTTATTTATTTATACACCCCATATATATCCTATTTAATTTTAGAGGAGCAGTTGCTCTTCACTTTTGCAAAACAGATCCTGAGGTACCTAAGAATATAGTTGGGAAACTAACTTCAGGCTTTTTTATTTTGCACTTTTTTTCTTTTTTTGCCTTTTTTTTTTCTTAATCTTGGCCATAAATTCTATCACTTATGAGTCAAAACCCCATCTGCTCTAAATTTACACTTGATTTCACGCACAAATAGGGTTCACACATGTAAGTTCTGTCATTTGTGTGCTCCCAGAGGCAGTGCATAAATTAACTATGCACAAAACAAGAGGTCGGTCAGCTTTACCTCCTATTCTGCTGAATAAATGCACATCAAAGAGCATATTGTGTTCCTGGAATGAGAACGAGGAGTCCTGACATGGGTCTCCAACTCCGTGCAGAAATGTTGCTTTCCTTGGGCACAAAAAAAGCTCTAACAACTTTTTAAAAATCTGCCAGAATTAATCAATCAGTGGAAGGTTCAGAAGGCGCCAAGGTTTGGGTTAGCACTATCAACTAAGACAGTAGATTACTCAAAGTTGTTTAAAATTTGGGTTTGATCTCAGAACACACACTAGTAGGTCTTAATTAGAAATTATGCCCATTTTATAACACAGCTATGAGAAGCAAGCATTAATATGAAGTATATATTTCTACAAGATCAGTATAAAAGGAGGTAAGACATATTCAAAACCAGTTGGATGGAGACTATCAAACTCCGTAGTAGAAACCATAGGGTTAATGAAGATCAGGCAGTGCAAAGCCAAATAGAGAATGCTCCTGCAAAAGTCCTAACTGCAAGCATGTTCAGCATCATGCTGTGTGATGTTACTCCTTCGGTCCCTCTTCTAGGTGAATTTTCATTGGAAGACAAGTGCTTCAAAAATTGGGCATCTCACTTTGACTGTGTTATACTCCAGTCATAATCTGCACCAAAAGTAGGATTTAAGTGAGAATTGAGGGAGAAAAGACACTGACTCTGAGTGGATCTTTCCCAGATAAATAAATTAAAAGCATAGTAAAACACAATGACCACCACAGCTTGTAAATTAAGGGAGTAACTGGTGCATAGTGAGGCACTGATGTATAGCCTGGAGGAGGAATAGCTTCATCAGAACCACAAACAATTAATTTAAAAAAAAAAACCAACAAAACACTTTGAAGAAAAAGATTGTCTCCAGACCAGCTTGTGAATAAAGCATACCAAAAGGCAACCCTGATACTCCATTAGCAGCATAAAAATGGAACTGTTCCCTGTGTCTCGCTTAAAAATTAATTTCTTTTCCTTAAAAATATAGCTGTTTTGACATCTCAAGTTAACTGCTCTAGTGCTGTTCAGACAAGCATGGCTCAGGACAGCACACTACTCTGCACCAAAAAATACAGTGCCCTTCACAGGTATCTGAAATTGTTGTGAATGGAGTTCAGGTCAGCCCTGAGGTGCAGAGGGCACCAACTGCACTTCTGCTGCCTGAACTGAGCAATCCCAACCATCAGCTAGCATCTCCAAACTGAGACATCTCTTTGTCAGAGCCACCTGATTGTCTCTGAGTGGTGATGCTCTGAGGTGCACATCATGTTATCTTGTGGGCCATGGGAAGAAAGAAAGAAATTTTTTCATCTTAATTTTGTCCATCTTTCCATCCCCAAGTACAAAGACAAAGCCACCACCTTTAAGCTAGCCTAGCAGCATCCCTCTGGTGACCCCATGGAAATGTGAGCCATGGCTTAAGTGAGCAGAGGCTCACAATTAGAAAGTGTGCAGATAACAGAGCTACACCTTCACCAGATTAAAGTGGGGAAAATGAATGCAATGTCTCTTCCTCCAAACTGGCCACAGCAAGTGGGGTTAAACCAACAGTGAGGTTTTCAGAGTGGTCATGGGAGGCTAAGCACAGCCCTGAAGGCCTCCAAGACGATCTGTCTCTGGGTGTGTTTTGGGGAAGTAGTTTTTTATTTCCCTACTTCACAGATGTTCTTTTCCAAAATCCTGGGGAATATTTTTTTCCTTTTTTCCCTTTTCCACGAGGATAACAAACAGTCCCATTTGCAGTTTCCTGTTACATTTTACTTTTGTTACTTCTAAAAGATAGGGGGAAACTGCCTTCAAGTCTTACTCAGGATCTGGACAAAGTTTCAACTCTTTTAAAAAAGTAGATTTTGACCTAAACTTACTTCACATTAAGAGTCAGACTGGTGATTATTTAACCTTAAGTCTCTTGCTTCCTTTTTGAGCAGAATTTTGTGAGAGCTACTTTAACATCCAAATGGCAAAAAGCATGAAAGTCCACTAAGGCAAGCAGATTTTACAGGAATAAGCTCTAAAACTATCTGTCCTGAAAGGAGTTTTTAGATGTCCAAGAGATGCACACATGTACCTACAAGTGCAGCATGCAGTTAGGTGGTAGAGTCAAAGTCTACATCTCAGTCTTACTCAGAAATAAAAATCAGAATATAATAGGCAGAACTTGGCCAGGCATCTTCCAGAGTTCAAGTAAGGAAGACTTTTGACAAAGAATGCTTCAGTAAAGACATGTCTCAGGACTTTTTTTTTTCCTCTACTTCTTCAGTCAAAATACCAATAGCAAAGAATTTTTAATCACTTCCCTGACTTGGTAATACACTGCTAACTTACACTGTCTCTGTGCTAGGAGCTCCACATACAAAAATGATTGATTCCACAGTCATTAAGAAAACATGCGGTACCAGCATTAGCTTGTAACTTTTCAAATCTTGGCAGAGCTTGCATTCAACCTCTCAGTTTCCACTCAACTTCCTTGTCTTGTTTTTAAGTTTCTTTTAAGCACAACTAAAGGAATCCACTCTCCCTCCTCCCCTCCTCAAAACTAGATTTGCATCAATCAGTCTCACTGGCACCTTCACCACTAGGTTTCATATATTTCTGTGCTGTGATTGCAGATAAGGTCTTTAAAACAAAAACTTTTAAAAATCTAAAGTTAACAGCATCTGAAGGTTAAATATTGTGCAAAGCGAGAGAAGACAGTGACAGGAGAGCACTCAATCACTGGATAGTTTCTCATCCCAATGAATACATCCTTTGAGGGCCTGCCTAGGTGTTGTCTAGCTTACATGATACAGTGCAGTGCCCATCAGCACTTCTGTTTGGAAGTTTGCTGCTTAGAAATCACCAGCAGGCTCATTACTCATAAATCAGATGAAGGCTTTCAACCAGGCCTGGGAATCTGGAGACACTGCATGAAGAGGGGGTTCTGTCTGCTCCTTGGGTTTCAGACCGCAGTGGGGGTTGGCTTGGCTTCCTATCCTTGTGCATTCAATCAAGTGAATTGCACAACCATGCTGCTTGGCTCTATTTAATGTAATGTTTCCTGAAATGTCATTTGTGAGTAGTACAAGTTAAGGTTGTTGGAGGGGGTGAAGGGGTCCACAGTTTAATAATGTAAAACAAGCTATCCAAGGCAGAAGGGAAGACAGGAAGGTACTATTTCCATTAGATAGATCAAAAAGTGCCTATGTAATTAAAATGTATTTTTTGTCCCTACAACACCAGGTGGGAAGTAGCTCCTTGCATCTAGATGGGTTCCCCCTGATTTTAAGAGTTGGGGGATATCCTCTTGCTGCAGTCTGATTTTGCAAATCTTGACCGTAGGATTTGCATCTAGGTATTCTTCTTTATCAATATTTACTTAAGTCTTACCTAAACTGAAACACACCCAAGAGAAGAAAATTTAGAGAGAAAATTCTTGTTCTCAGAGACTCTGGAGATTCCTCATCCCATCTCCTTCGACAGGACACAGATTGAACACAATAGATTGTTCAGGGTCTCTCTTTCAATATGATTTTCAAAACAAGAATTTCTGCAGATGGAGAAGATATCATTGGTAACAGTTCCCTCACACGGTCAGGACTTTAGACTCCAAAGTTGTCTTTCCAAAGAGAAAGGTCAAGGCAAATGTATATTGGTCCATTTTGGAAATGTATGTGTAGATACCAAAGATAAAGTCTCTAAGTCAATCAGTACACAAGTAATTTTACTGTGTGGGCTCTGTATGCCAACCATCCAAGAGGTTCCAAAAAATTACTGAGGTCAATGGGACTTTTCCAATGACACCTCTGCACTTTGGAGCAGGGCATTCACCTAAGAACCCAAGGGTAAGAAACTTTCTTGTTCTTCTCTCGCCTGCTGAGGAAGACAAGGTCCATTTTAGTGCTAGTGTAAACAGAGATGTATGTAGTTGAGGATCATCAGTAATTTAAAATACCAAATAACTGACTTCCACCTGGGAGGATTATTATGTGAAATACACTACTCATGTCTCCAACCTCTCTTGCTATGGAAATGTTGAATAAGCAAAGGAGGGTAATAGCATATTCCAGAGGGGGGAAAAAAGCACCAGTATTTGTTCAAATCAATTAACTGTGTTAAGAAAGAAGAAGGTGATTCATCCAAACTCTTCTCTACTTCAGTACAAAGCAGCTGTTTCTTAATCATCAGAGATGTTGTGTCACTGAAATAGAGACTGCTAACTGGATTTCCACAAAAACCTGCCAATTAATTAACTGAGCTCCAATACAGCCAAAAATAATAGCACTTAAAAGCAGTTTCGCCTGTTTCTGTTGAGAACAGACATCTGTTTGCTCTGGTAACTATGAAGCACTAGAACCTCAAAGACAAGGAATGTAATCTATTGACTGATATGTGCTCATTTTGGAACGTTCACTGGCTGTTCTTGATATTCTTCAAGTGTCGAGTTTTTCTGCCTTTCAGTCTGTACTTTTATAAGGCTCTCATATAGACTTAGGTTCAGTAAGCTGCGTTATTAGGGCCACCCCCAGGTATAATTACTGTCAGCAACCCCCAGCTGAGGCAAACACACTTTTACTTTAGAACAGCATAAAAAACACCATTGCCATCATCATATAGCATCGCCACCATAGGTTACAGAGTCTCTGAGCACAAACAAGACAACCTGTGTATTGCATGCCCCATTCATAAGGCAAAGCAGTATTCTCAGAGGATGACAAAGATGCTGTTGGGTATTTGACTGCTCAACAGCTGCACTTCTCAAGTCATTTTAAATCTATGTGTCCAGCAATCTGTCATGTTTCAAAAGTGTTCTGCTAGGAAAGCAGGGATATTAGCAATTATTTTTCAGCAGATTCTACATAACTGTGACTACAACTTCATAATTGTTTATTTAAAACTAAATGCTTTGACTCTGACTCAGTTTCTGAAGATTATTAGTGATACTATGGACAAAAGTCAAATGTCATTTTAGTTGACAATATTTCTAAAAGTCTAAAGGGAGGCTGTGCTTATTTGGGCTGGGATAGAACGAATTTTTTTCATAGTGCTGCAGGGACTGTGGTTTGGATTTGTGCTGAAAACAGTGTTGATAACACAGGGATGTTTTAGTTATTGCTGAGCAGCATTTGCACAGCATTAAGGCTTTTTTTGCTTCTCATCCTTTTTCACCGGTGAGGGGGCTGGGAATGCACAAGGAGTTGGGTGGGGACACAGCCAGAACAGCTGAGTCCAACTGTCCAAAGGGATGCTCCATACCATAAGGCATCATGCTTGGCATATAAAGCTGGGAGAAGAAGAAAAAAGAGGGGATATTTTGGAGTGATGGTCTTTGTGTTTGCAAGTCACTGTTACATGTGATGGAGTCCAACTTTCCCAAAGATGTCTGAGTACCTGCCTGCCCATGGGAAGTGGTGAATTAATTCCTTGTTTTCGTTTGTTTGTGCATGGCTTTTGCTTTACTTATTAAACTGTCTTTATCTCAAGCCACAAGCTTTTTCACTTTTACCCTTCCAACCTTCTCTTCTCCATTCCATTGTGAGGGGAGCGAGCTAGTGGCTGCTTGGGGGTTGGTTGGTGGCTGGGGTTAAACCATGACAGAGGCAGAGATTCGTTTTGTTCCTTGGGTACTTTTTTGTATAACAGTCTCTCTTGGTAGGTTTTTATTTACTGTCTCATATGACTTCTTTGCTACTGAAACTTCCTTGGAGTTCATACCTGAGAGAGAATAAATATCAGTCCCTACAGCAAAATTATTTGTGTGTACAAGAGATATTCAAACAATAAACTCAACGGGTTTTGCCTCTATTGCAATGGCCAATAGTTCTTAGAGATGTTACTCGGATCAAAAAGAGGTCTTCACTGGATTTTTAAATTTTTTAGTGAAAAGAGTTTAAACAATTTGGATGCCAAATGAAGGAGATGATTGCTGTCCAGGTTCACTGGTTTCTCTGAATAAGAACTGTCTTCAGTGTGCTAAAGAGAAACAACGCCTGGGTAAGACAGAGTAAATCTTGCTTAGTCAGTGTCTTCCTGATATGTTTTTTAGCAAAATAGAGCGCATGCTGCCTTCAGCTTGTTATAAAAGCACAGTCCACGTCAAGTCTGGTTTGAAGTTTTCTTGAATCATAGTGTGCTCTTTGGAGCTAAGTTTTGCTTGAAGTTCATCCATTTGATTAATAGAGTGTGTTTATACCCCATCCCTCTTGTTTGTGGATGGAAACAGATCTGACGAACAGCATGTGAAAATGGTTTCATCAGGGACTAATATTATAGGAAAAAAAGCGTGTAGGAGAGAGAGTGTCTGAGTGGGAAAAAAAGCTCCCTTCTATTTCATGTCAAGTCGATGGTGAGACTGGAGAAGATCCAGTTCCTCCAGGGAGTTTATTTAAACTGTGACACAAAAGATATTCTGAAAAGACAGAGGGACCTCTGACAGCATTCAACTGCTTTATCGACTGCAGCAACAAGTTTGCTCTTGGTTTGAACCCCCAGCCTGAATGGTAGCTTGAATGAAGAAGCTGAGCTTGAGGTGATGCTAGAATTTGGGTAAGGACTTAGGATGAGGAAAGATGCAGCTGACATGAAGTTCAGTGCTGCCCACCGGTTAAGCTTGCTGTGTCATAAAGCATTTTGCAGTATGGACACAGTGGAACTGAGTTTCTCAATATGGGGCGTGGTTTGCAGGTATGTGCTTCATCACACTGATCTTCACACAGGTCTTGGGGAGGGGCAGAAGTACAGTTTTACCCCTAGCAGGTGTAGGACAAATACAAAGTCAAGAGGAAGCTTAGCTGTGAGTTTGTGGATTGCCCTTTCTCTGTGAGCGATGAGGAATTTTTTACTGAATCTCCATCACCATAAGGACTTAGAGCTATGTCTTTCGTGGCCAGTAAAGAAGACCAACCCACAGCTGTGATCTGGCCAGGCCTTTCTGTCAAGCTGTCTTTGCCCCTGACAGTCACACCCCATTTCAGGAAAGCTCAGCCTTGCCCATATGTCCTCTGATGGGAACAGTCTTGTCCCACACACTTGAATGAGGCCTGCACAACCATGAGGGCTAACACCACACAGGGACTGTGGCATGAGTTGATCACTATAGGCAAGGATGTGACAGTGCTGCACCTCTGCCCAGAACCTGTTCCATTTACTAATATTGATGTAACCCAACAGATGTCATGCAGGATGACTGACGTACAAGATACATCAGGAAAGTGGCCCAAAATAAGCAGTTTAGCCTCATATCTGAGAGAAGTTCATGTTTTGTACATAGCCTGCACCCCTTCCATGTAAACCTTGGATACATTGACCAGCAGGTTAGAGATGACTAACAGTTAATTTCTAGAATCTTCATGACAAAGAGAAGAGCAAGGAGGAGCAAAGCAAACAGCTAAATCAGGGTTCCCACTGTGATGACACCATGACCTCAGCCTTGTTAGAAGCTAGAGGGTCTTCCAGCAAAAACATCTTACACCTGTCCTACTGTTTAAGCTGAAACTCCAGCCTTCAACCAGCAAGTTGCAATCATTCCAGGATGAAACTGTGGAGAAACTATGCTTACTTAATCCCAGTTCTCAAACAAATATGTATTTGTCTCAGGTGTGCACGATTGCAGGGAGGGTTTGTGTTGTGTTGCTGCAAACTCAAAGTTCTCTCTTCTTATGGGAGTAGAAACCCCTTAAGGTGGTGACCATCTGAATGACTGTGATATGGCAGAGCTTGAGATGCTTGTTTCCAGCTACGAGTTTCCCAATGAATTATCAAGGTTAAAATAATTTCAATACAGCCTCAGAGATTGGCAGGATTAATTTGACAGACAGGAGACATGGAAAAGTGTCTCAAAATGTTGTTTCCAGCTGAGAAGCCATTTCCATTTTGAAATGGATTTTTTCTGACAGCAGTTTGGAGTGAAGAAGTCAAGGACACGAAGGACTATATTGCAGCCATTTCTTTTCTTCAGTATTTAGAAGCTTGTGATTTTGCACAAAAAGCGACAGCAAATTTGATGTTTCCCGAATTTAGTTTTAGGTGAGGTTGTACTAGCTATTGCAGCTGGTTGGTAGATTTTATGACAGTCTATTTAAAGTTACCATGCAAAATTTCCAGGTACCTACTGCAACTCCCTTTCATGGTATTTAGGGGTTCTTACAGTCTGAGCACCCCAGTTATTTTGCCCATGGTCCTTCCAGGCACTTTGGAGTTAGGTGTGAGATGAGGGAAATCCATACATCAGGAACACTATAAAGAGCAGCAGACAGTTGCATTTTGTGAAACATGGATGGGAGGGGAGATCCTTTTTAAGTATGGAGTTACAAATCAGTTAGGAGAGAAAACCTTGATGGTCATGGTCCTGCAGTGGTGTGTATTGGGGAATAAATATAGGAGGTGGGAAAGGACTGAAACAAAATGGATAATGGGCAATTCTAGTAGGTTACGTAGGACCATCTGGTACAGGAGGTCAGGCTGAGGATAAGTCAGACACCCCAGCTGAAGGAAGGTTTTATCATGCCCCAATTAAGTGTGCTTTGAAAATACCAAGGGAAAGGGGCTTTCTAAGGAAAATGCTTGAGCTGTGGTAACAGAGAGGGCTCTGCACAAGTCTGAAGAAGTTTGTATAAAGCTGAATTACTTTGTCTGTCCTCAGCAAATGCCGTCAGCAGGTGGAAAACTGTGCTAACAAGTGCTAGCAGGAATCTGGGAAAGAGCTCTGTGTCCTTGAGATGGCACTTGGGGATCTCAGAGCAATGGAAAGTTTATTTTTGTTCACCAGGCCAGACTATTTTCAGGCAACGAAATTTGTATACTCTACACATCCGTTATTGGTGGGCAAGGCAGCACAACCTGTACTGCTGACAGATTTCTGCTCTTCTAGTAAGATGAACAGAGAGATGAGCAAAGAGGTTTCTACAAGTACAGGTGTTTATTAGCATATTGACAACTATTTGCTAGGAATGAGCAAAGTCAAGTTAATGAAGTGCTAATGAAATCAGAGTTGAATAATTTGAAGCTATTTCCTCCCATGTGATGCCATGGGATTGCAGGATATTTTGTACCGTTTTTGAAAGAAAGCCACAGAACTAATCATCTAGGAGAATATTTGGCATCTGATCAGCAAGGATACATGGGAAATTCAATATAATAAGTTGAGAGTGGACAACCTAGTCTCTCTGGTCCTGACATAGTTTAAGTCCCATAACTAAAGGACAGAAACTTGTGTTTACCACTATTGGAAATTGATTCTTTGATAAGTAGCACAGTGGCATTTCTGGATTCACACAGGGTGAGAAAAAGAGTTTTCAAACACCTCACTTTCACGCTGTGTCAATGCTTTCTGTGGCATTTTATAGTCCTTCAGTGATCCCTTATATACAGGCTTGTTTGGGTCATCATTTCACCAAATCTTTTTAATTCAGGAGAAAGATAGGTAGAACAAGGGGAACTAGAAAAAAGTTGTCCTGAAAACAGACTGCAAAACATCAGCCTCCATTTTCACCAAGAGACAAGAGGAAATACCAAGAAAAAGCAGTTAAAGGTCATGGAATGGCACATTTTTTGTGTAGTTTACCAGAAGTATATGAAAACAGATGTAGAGAGAATGGATAAATTATGGTTTAACTTTGGACTGAACTCAGAATTTTGAATAAAAAGTATCTACCTACCCTATTTATAGCTAGTTCTGTCACAATATTGTATGCTATTGCAAATTTATTAGCTGGCAATGTTTTCTAATAAATCAGTGTGCAAAGCATTCTTGTAATAAAGATGCTACAATGAGAAAGATTTTCACTTGTGTTCCTTGTCGTTTTTTCCTTGGGACTGTTTATCTCCTGTCCCATTAGGAAATGTCTAAGTTTATATGTCCATATGCTGAGAGAATGAAACACCAGCATGCCAATGGAAAGTTTTTGTTCTTGTGGACAGTGTTACAGTGCTGGTGGCCTCTGCAGAAGATAGGGCCATATTTTTTTGGCATACAACTACTCAGCTGCCACCAGAGCATGAAACAATAAAGAATTATTATATATTATGTATGGCAAAGCAGCTTTTAGTCAGACACGGACTTAGTCACATGCAGATTTAGCTTAGAAGTTTTGCATTCATTCTTGGGCCAGTAATATTTGAGAGAAAATAAAATGTTAGTAAAACCATTTTAATTGTAAACCAAATACATCTGTAATAAAAAGGACTTGTAAATTTATAAACAAACAAATTTTAGTACTCCCTTTTGTCACTATGATTTTTCATTAATATTAAAAGATTTAATAATCCAATAGAGAAAGAATTCACCTTGCCCTTCAATGCAAATATTTGAAGAATGTAAGGTCATGAACAGGCTAATGAGTGGGTTTAACTCTTAATTTGAACTATTTTATAAAATCTTAGAAATCCTATTACAAGAATGGGCTCAGGAAAGTGCTAATATTTGAATCCAAAGTCAGATTTAAATTCAAATGTTTTCACAGATAAGATGCCTTTTTCTTTCTAATAATACTACCTCTTTTTTTCTCCTTTTCTGAATCCTATGAAAAAATAAGTATTAAATTTGAACATGCCACTGGCAAACAAGGTACATGGACTATCAGGTAAAATTCATGGTTCAAAAGCCATGTTTTCTTTGTACTTTTTGCATGCCTTCTACCAGCCTAACTTGCATAATTAATGGACATTGATTGCATGCAGAGTTTCACTATTGATTAGGGACCATTCATTGATGGCAAACTACCTATTAAGCTGTCAGTTTCATGAAGGTGTTCTACAAATAATTTCAAATTTCCTAGAAGGGAGATGTCAATCTTAACAAATGAATTTTCTCAAATGGTTTGCTCAGATATGTGAGGGAGATTTCAGATTATAAAAACTGAGTACTATCACATTTCTTATTGCCTTTTTCTTCTTTGATTATCAAGATGACAGAGCTCTCAAGTTCAAAAGATACAGTGGCTGATGGAGCCCAGCAGGGCACAGTCTTGTACAAGATGTGAAAGACTCCAAGTTTCTCACAGCAGGATCTTGATTTTGGTTCCCAGTCACTTCATGGAAAAGGAACTCACTCCACTTCATTATAGAAACATCAGTATGTTTATCTCTTACAGGCTGGCAAGTCAATAAAATTCCATCCATAGAGAGAATTGGATCCAATTAACCAGAAATCCATTGCATGCATCCAGGAAAGGCAAGTAACTGTAAAGTGCATTAAATTTCAACGTCATGATTACTTGCATTACACCCAAATCTTCACCAGCAGAGCTCCACTGATGACAATATTTGCTTCAGTTTTACAGCCAAGATCAGAACTAGACCTGGGCTGGCTTAATTCTGCAGAGTGCCAGACACTCCTAAAGTGGGTAACTGTGAGCAAGAGGCAAGGTAGACAAAGGGGGCCAGGTCAGCTCCTTGTGAAGGTGAGAACAATAAATGGTTTCAACTGCAGTGGTGGAAGGGTTAATGTTTCCCTGCCCATGTACTATCAACAACTTTATTAACTTGTTTTCATTCCTTTTTTTTTTTCTGCTTTCATTCCCTTCTAATGTTGTTGTTCATTTTCAGATTCCATTTTTAATATTTTTATGTCAGTTTTAATATTCTCCACAGGAATTTAAAAACAATCTACTCTTTAAAACTTAATTGTAGCATTGGTTATTCCATAAAAATATATTTTACATTTTCAGAGTCAATTTTACAAAGTAATTGGATAATAAATGAATAATGAGAACAACAAGACCCTTATTAACTTTTTAGTCATTAAACTGACTTAACATTTTGGAAAAAAACAATAACTTTTCCAATAACATTCCAGAATACTGATTATAATTATAATGCACCAAAACAAATGCGTAAAATGATGCTGTCTTTCTTGGACAGTAGGATGGAAATTTGTAATTATTTACATTTTTTCCCAAGCAGCATAAATTACTGTGCCCCCTCCCACTGTAAGGAACACAAACAATCATCTAAGCATTAATAAGGCTGATCACTGAGCAGCACTGTCACTCAGTCCCCCTGCAATGAACCTCCTTCTTCTGAGAAAGTGGATGAGGCCCCGGTCAGTACTCTGGGTGCCTACTCTGGGGTCAGCCCAGGACACAGATGGTCAATCCAAATCCCCCATCCATTTCTGCTATTAGAATAAGGTCCCAAAAAAGCTCAGGAGATGCTACCAGCTCCATCGTCAGCAGTGCTTTAGCAGCATCCCTGCACCAAGCTCGAAGGACAGCCTTTCCACAGTTTCCCTGGTGACAGGCCAGGACAAGAGGAGATGCTCAAAGTGATGTTGGGCATCCTCCACCACTTTCCTTCTAAGAAAGATCCCCCATGGAGGCATTTGGCCTGAGCCGGGGTGAGGGCTGAGGCATGGCAGGGCTCTTGGTGCCCAGGGGAGTCTGGACAGGTGATGCTGCAGAACATACACACTCCTTCCTGAGCTAAGATATTAGCAGAGTGGTCCCATGCTTATGTGACCTCCCACATAAATCAATACAGTTTATTGTGATATGTTCAGTCCTGGCTCTGCACTTATCTGGTGCAGAACAGAGCAGTCCTGCCTGGCAGTGACTGTGCCACCTGCAGAATGGCCATAGGTGGGACCAAGAGGACATATGGCTGTGTGATTAAGTCCAGCCCTTAGCACTGTCCAAAGTAGCACTTTGGCACACCACATCACTTTACAAGTTATTCAGACCTGTCAATCCATCCTCCCAATCACCTAATGGTCTCTCATTTATTCAAAAAATCCAGGTGAAATCTGGACAGCAAGAGAGTTGAACAGCCAAATTATTTGTAACACCTTACAAAAAAACATCAGTGGGTGCTCTGATGAAGTGTTGACTAAAGATTTCCTGCCACCTAATCACCTGGCAATCTATCAGTTCAAAACATCTTCTGTCTAAGGGCTGTTTTTCAGCTCCCTCAAGCAGTCCATGATGACTGGGCTTCAGCCTGGTCTCTCATCCCAGTTCTCATCCCTCATGCTGCCAGTGCAGTTCAGGAGGATTTTAAACACCTTTGAAGTTACAGAGGACTTAATTTTAAACACTTATCTCCCACAGTTCTAAAATAGCCACTGATACAATGAGCATCAAGTGCCCACGGTGTTTCTCCAGCAGCACCAAGTACACTGGTTGTGTCTTTGGAGAAGTTTGTTTTCAGTGGGAGGAAGAGCATTGGCTGCACAGAGCAGAACTTGCTTTTTAACATCAAGTAAATGCAATTCATCTTTTTCTCAGGGTAAAAAAAAAAAAAGGATCAGTCGTCCAAGGGCTTTCCTATTCATGTTTAGGTGTAGTAGGTTGAAAACCAAGAGACAAAAAAGGACAGGTGACAACAATCTCAGCCCAGAACTATTGTGTTTGGCCCAGCTCTGCTGCCCCAGCCATAACACTTGGAGGAAGTGCCACACAAACAGAGGAAGCAGGATTCGGGCTGAGAAGGATTTAGTAACTGCTTTACTACGCTCTCAGCACTGATGCCTGTAAAAGATAAAACCTGGGAAAAGACCTCGGGTTCCTACTCCTTATTGTTGCTGCCTGGGATTTGACTTGTATGTCTGAACTGTGTACATATTTCACTGATTTAGGTGGGGCGCCATGAACGTATTTGTACGGGCCGAGACAGTGACAGGACTGCTGATGTTTACAGTAACAGGTTAGAGAGACTTTGCCAAAGCATTCTTAGTTTTTAAAAGGATTGGTCCGACCCAGCCCCCTTCCCCCTCTCCATTGTTATTTTGTCTGCTGGATTTACGGAAGAAGGAAATGGTAAATTACGAGAAAAAAATAGCATTTATCTTGCCAGGACGTGTTGCTTTGAACTTGGATGATATTAACGTATCAATCAGATTCAGTGATATGTTAAACAAGGCTGTCGCTGGTTTATGGTTCACCAAAGCCGGGAGTTGAACCATGGCTTTGTCTGCATGGTAGGCAGGAAGCCTAACTCCACCAGTCCAAACCCTTCCCATGGACACACAGCACTGACACTGGGCACAGGCAGCCACTTATTTCATCTGAGTTATGCTGACCCAAAATAAAGTCCAGTTTGCAATTTAGCTCAGACCAAAAATTTGCCCAGATGAATCAATTTTGATACAGTGCCTATGGCTGAAAATCCTTGAAGGAAGAAAACACAGAACCGGGAATATAATGACAGACTACAGTCACTCTGTTTAGAGTAGTCTTCTAAGAGGAAATATTTTTGGATGGCATTTCCAGTTCCCAATCAGAGCTTGGCCAATTAGATGGAAAATGAATTCAGAAAGGAAACATTAATTAGATCTTGATACAGATGCTAATTCCAAAATTTCATGAGGCTTCGAAGATTTGCCTTCTCCACACTGCCATTTCCTGACTATGGAATATTCATTATTTCACAATAACTCTTCAGGCTGGGAACAACTTAATTTAACTACATTGCCTCCTTTGGGGACAACTAAGAACTTGTTGTTTAAGTGTTAAATGGCAGTACTGAACTGGACAGTGATTTCAACTGGATTGAATTGAATTTACCATACAAGGAAGCATGTCATGCACAACCTACCGGCTACAAGGAATTCAAAAACTGAAGAGAGTGAGTAAATTAAGTAATTCCCAAGTTAACACCTTGGAAACAAGTCTTACCCTCTTTCTTCTTGGTTCTTTTAGAAAAAAACAGACAGTGAAATGCAAAAAACACATATAAATAATATTTGATCTTGCTTGATTTGCTTTTGAAATTACACTTTTGTCCTCCCATATGTAAGCCAATGGTTAAAACAGATCTCACTAAAAAAATAATATAAAAATCAAATAAATCATTTAATAAACAATAATAATGCCCCAAGAGTAAATTAATCCTCAGGGTTTTAAATAAATATAGACAGTTAAACTCAAAAATACAATTTTTTCCTCAAGGAATTGTAAGTTGAGAGCTATAGTGAAATCTTGATGCAATCATAACTATAGCATCTACTATAAATAAGTTGCACACACATTATTGTTTGGAAAATTAAATCAGCCCTTGGAAAAGCACTTTTACTTATTACCTTTACAAAGAGTGAAACTCTACAGCTAATCAGCAGACAGATGTCACAAATTCATTTTTAATACTCAGAATAATTGCATGCAATTAACTTTTACATTCATGAGGTATTACAAACTAATAGAAAATAAGCTGCAATTAAAAAATAAAGATGCTGTAAGTAAGCCCAGTATCATAGCACAGTAATAATTCTCTGGAATTAAAGAGAGAGGAAAACCCCAAATATTCTGATTTAAGAGAACAAGTAGCTACAGAAAGTGAAGTCCATTTTCCTGTGGCTCTGTGTTTTGTGATTGAATTATCATGTGTCTACTAAGATGCAAATTCTGATTGAAAATTTTCCTGAGGTTAAGGCATCTATCAGCTTCTTTTCTCTCCCGTGAGGATTTTCTGATGTCCAGTAAAAATGTTTTGCTCATAATGAAGTCTTTCCCTCAGCAGAAAAATAAGTTAGACCCCTCGACTCTGCTTGGCTACCCATTTTCATGAAACACTGAAGAAATTAATGTTAATTTTCCTTCATCAAATAAACTGAAATTAGCTAGCAAATTCGAAGACTGCACCAGGGGAGGTTCAGACTAGATATGAGAAAAAAAAATTCACTGCCAGAGTGGTTAGGTATTGGAATAAATTGCCCAGGGAGGTGGTGAAGTTACTGTTTCTGGAAGCATTCAAGAGACATCTCAATGTGGCCTCTGGAGATATGGTTCAGGGATGATTACAGCGGTGATAGCTTGAAAACTGGACTAGATGATCCTGAAGGTCTCTTCTGACCGTGATGATCCTGTGATTCTGTGAAATTTAAAAGGTATAGCGGATTGATAGGTAGTCACACAGGAAGCATGGTGATAATTTACATTTCTGTATGAAGCAGGTTAAAAGTGCAAGTATCTTGGGTGTACTTGCTTTTGTCTCAGATGAAGTTTTCCCTCGCTAAATACCAAGTTTTCCCTCCTATGCCAGTTTTATATATACAAAGGTGTGTGTTCTTTTTATAAGTAAGAAAAACTGTAGTAATAATAGGGAAAAGAAATCCAGTGCAGGCAGGTCAAGAGAGAAGAGCAACATATCTGTGAAACTGATATTATAGGTAATTATGGTAACAAGATTAAGACAACATTTTTATAAGATATTCTGATGTGCTTTATTACGAGCAGGAAATCAGTGTTCTGAGAGGAATAGAGTAGTGGGTTGATGGTTTATGCCCAATATGAAAACATTTTGTTTTCCCTATATGAACACTGAGGCCTGTCTCTGAGCCAAACATCATTGTACTATGTTTCTAGACTCGTATTAATTAAATATTCTGGTATAATCTGTATCAACAAAAATCAAGACTTGACTAAATAAATCTTAATTCCACAAGCTTCAGGAACTTAAAGGGAACAACAAGGTTTCTAAAGCAAGGCCAAAAAGCATAAAGGAGGACAGATCTTCTGCTTTATTTATGTCTGTATTCAAGTAAACAGTTATCACTTTAGCATTTTTGTACTGGGAAAAAATTTTCCTTGCTCTGCTTTTGTCTAAAATGTAGTTACATCCTTTATTGAGAGGAGCACACAAAAGGACAAATGGCTACTTTCGCTTCTTAAAGCACTTTAATAAAACATCTCTACAGTAGGAGTAAAGGCTGTAGAGCCAAGCCTCGCCAGCAACTTCTTTGCTGTTGCAGGGCAGCAATGGCACTGCCACTCCTGCTTCCCTCTATGCCAGATCACCCAGAGCGTGAATGTGAATTTACTGCTGAGTGTGAATGAGGCCTCAAAACCTTCCATGACAAGACAAAGCAACATCAGAGTCTTATTTTCTTACTCAAACAATAACTTAGTGTATGCTTTTAAAATTAAAGTCATCTGATGAATTTAAATATGTATTTCTTCTGGTAAAACAAACTTTTACAACGGGGAAGGATTAGCAAACATGTAAGAATATCTTTGTCACAAGAGTTTCCACTACTAACTGAGTCTAACAGATTTTGGCTATGTTCTCCAGAAAAAGCACTAGAGGTCGTGCATATTAATTACAACTATGGTTTACCTCAGCCAGGAAAACTAATGATTCTTTACATCCCTCTCTTCATTTTTTCCTAGGGACATAATTTCTTCTGGTACTGTTCACTCATGGCATCTGGCTGGAAGGTAAGGATATATTTGAAAGTCTTTAATAGGAATTCTTAAGTCATCATTAGCTTACACAGCGTATGCAGAAGTATCTCACCAAAAACAAAATGCTTTAGTCATATGTTCAACTCTGTTAACACCACTTTTCTGTTCAGCTTTCTTTGAGAAGAAGGAATCTAATTATTTAAGGCAAGTCTACCACAAGTTTGAGACCCAGGGTTCCCAAACTGGACACTAGTCCTGAGAAGTATACTCAGGAACATACATTTAGGCATGCACATCCTCCCTCCGATGCATCTCAGGTGGCACTTGGGTTTCTGAGAAACATGTTATGGCATTTTATCCTTTCTGAGACAACTACATCTTCAGGTATCTTCATTGGCAAAGGCCAAATGGGACATTTCAAATATCACCTGCTTAAACCTATTGCCCCCAGTGGCCCAGAAAGGTCATGGGACAAAATTTAAACCTTTCGCATAGTTTTTGTTGAAGTTTTGAAACCAGTTGTTGGAAACGAGCACCTTAAAGACTCTCTTTTTCATGTGCTGTCTGCAAAGAACCAGCAAGTACCAGTGCCAACTTTTCATAGGCTTTGATGGCCCTCATCTGACTAGAAGTTCCTATCTCTTTTCCCATGCTTGATCCATTTGGATTACTCAAGTCATGAGAGGAATCAGCCAGCACAGATTTTCCATATCATTTACCCAGGATTTTAATTACCAGCCAAACCAAAGAGCAGAAGGTTCAGGCAACACACAATCCACTTGAGAATTCACCATCTGCCTGGTTCAAAAATCACAAGCAAAACCATACTGTTTTGTATGTTTCAAAAAGAGGAGAATGAAAAACAGTAAGCATTTGACTGCTTTTGCTTCCAGAAATGTGAATTTCTTCTGTAGCTGGATTTTAACAGAACTACTATAGCAAACTGCAACTTTTCAGTGGCCCAGACTGAAGCTTTGGGTCCATCCTCTGCATTTTTCCAGAGATGAGACTGACAGAACTTGATTTGTTCTGAGAATGTGGCCCATCCTATGCAGTTAAGGACCCTGTGGGAAAAGAAACATATAAATGTCATGAACACAGAAGAAAGAGAAAAATCAATGTAATACAGACAACTTATTTCTGATATTTTGCTACTTTGTAGGGCTTGACTTGCAAACTAAATAATGTAGGTTTTACATGCAATTCCATTAAAGGAAAAAAATGAGAGAGAGAGTACTGGAAAACTTCACGAGTAGTCATCAGGTCCCAAAAACTTAGATCCACAGCACAGCCTATGATTGTCCTAATCTTCTTGAGCATTTGGTGACACAGTAGAGGACTATTGTCTAAGTCCAGCCACGGGAGGGAGATGAGGCAGAACTTTAATGTGTATATTCAAAGCTATTTGTTAGACAGCAAACGAAAGATGAAAGTTGGGAAAGCACAGTTCAATCACAGAAGAAAAATGTATTTTCTTTTTGGAAAACTCTGCTGTTCTTGTTCTCCCTGGCTTCCCTCTCCACCCCCACATCTGTTCCCACTTACTCTGCCCCCATTTTCTCACTGGGAAGCATCAGACAATCTTTACTGCAGGCACAAGTATCCGTTCCAAGTGTCTTCAAGGGAATACATTCTTAGTCATGCTTCTACTCTACTGGGTGTCCTTGCCTTACATGCAAGTCTGGGTCCACATGTGTCCCAGGCTCCAACTCAGCAAAATACTTAAGCGGAGATCTTGCAGGACAGAAGTGCTTAATCCCCCGACTGTTTAACATGCATTTAATTTTGAGAACTCATTCCACTGAAGCTAGCAGAAGTGCAGTCTTTGTCACTGTTTCCTCCTAAACCTGGGCCTGACACTTGCACATGGCCCTTACTTGTGACACCGGCAGCCAAAATATGCATATTAATTATATAGCAAATAGCACGTATCTGTTTTTAAAAAAATATATGTTGGCAAGAAAGAATGTTATTTTCCCCATGCTTTCTCTAGAACAGCTAATTAAGCGTTTTCTTCCTCATTTTGTTATACACTCAAAAACCAGACTGTTGTCAATTCTCTGTGTGTCCTTTGTGTGTTTTCCAGGAAGAACCACTGAGGTCCTGGGGGGCTCTTTCTCACTCCTTCACTGATCTTCTCCCACAGAAGGCTCCTTACCCTCACCCTCTAGGTGGCTCAGGTGTTCTTTACAGACAAAGCACACTACAAACACTTCAGTGAAGAGGGGAATGATGCCCAAAAGCATGACAATGCCCATATTTGCCTATTGCATGTCATTGATCATGATTGTGATCCATGGGAGGAACAGAGAAGTGGCACAGGTGGGTTAAAAACTTCATAAGGCAACAAACAGATTGCTATGCAAAATAATGACTTAATAGGCAATGCCTGTAAGCATTTGTTGTATTAATTATTTGTAATTAACCTATTTCAACTACTAGGAAGATTTTCATTCTTTTAGAAATGGCAAGTGTTCAGTATGCAATGAAGCAGCCAAATGTAGAAAATCATTGCTCAGAAAATCATAGCTCTGCAAGAGAAGAACCTTGTTGCTGTCTTTTTTTTTTCTTTTTTTTTTCTTTTTTTTTTTAGGAGAAAAGGAGCTGACATAACAGGACAGGACATTTCCCACTCAGAAAACATGCATGCTCAGGCAGGCTGAAGGACTGTGTAAAGCAGGCAGCTGTGGAGAGATGAGTAAGTCCCATCCATTCAGAGATAAAACAACTTTTTTTTTTTACATAGGATAGTCTAGTGTGGAAACTGCCAATCCTTCTCCTCTCACTACTTCTTTGATGTTCATTTGCTTTAAAATTTTTCCCCTGTGATGAACAACAGAGATTGCCACTAAGTATTTGCAAGCTCAGCAGCAAAGCAGAAGGAACCAAGGATTTGTTGCTCAAAATGAACCCTTGAAAATTAATGTCTACAGTAATTCCATTCTGTTTTCTTCACTGTTATAAGTTAAAGGGAAACAAACAAAGTATAATGGCAATAGCAATAATAATAATAACTCATTAATGTTTGCAAAACCTCTGTTGGAGGCATGTAAGTGAGCAAAGTACCACTCTGAAAGGGATATTTTCTCACAGCCCACCTCTTTTTACTTACACATTTTGGTTTCTGATAGCACTAACGATTTTTTATAGCAAATTTCAATGCTGTCAAAAGTACCAGAACAGCAAAAAGTGAATCTAAACCAGTATACTGTCCATGAGTGTGGGTTGCTTTGGGAGGAGAGCATGAACAGAGACAGAATATTAAAAGACAGTAATATTTCCTACAGACACACTCCACGTCTCAAACCATTGCATATGTAGCACATGATGAACACAGCATAACCCGCTCCTCCAGAAGGCAGCCATTCTGAGGGCTCTCCTTGCCTTGATATGTTACTTGCCCGAAGCAGGAGGCCGGGTGGCAGCACTAGGTGGCACTGGAAGCCCTGCGGTTAAGGCATTTTTAGGGTTATTTTGGGCTTTAAGCGCCATCTGGCGTTGTTGTCGACTTTTTCTTGAAAAGTCTGGTTATGTGACCCTGACCCTGGCAACCACTACTTTTCACGTTTTACAATAAATATACATAACTAGATATCAAAATACAGTACCAGCGAGTTTTTCTGAACTGGATAGTATTTCCCCTCCTTTCTCATTTTACTTTTGGAAAGGAGTTCAATATGCAATGTACTTACCAATTCTGATTTTTTGCCAAAACCATTTAATCAGAGAAAGTTTGGCTTAAATGAATGAATGTGCTGCCAGATGCACTCCTGCTGCTGGATGTAAGTGTTTCAATGTCTTTTCCTTCACAGCTCCTTGGCTTCTCCTCCTTTGGGCTTCCTCTTGAAAACTTAATCAAATAGGTAAGACAAACCAGAGAGACTGCCATGGGAGGCAAGAGAACAAAGACTCAATAAACAAAAGCACACATCCCTATATTCTTATAACTCCCCTCCACCTTGCCACACCACAAAAAAAAATCAAAAAAAAACAACAATAAAGGACTAGTCCTTAAAAATATTTCCCAAAGCCAGGAAAGTATCTAATCATCCTTCAAAATGCTGCACAAGAATGCTGACCACCCAGTAAGCATTTTTATCCATGCAAGTTGGTTGCAAATCTGCTCATTCCTGACTCCATTCTTAGCTTGTTTGGCCAAAACGCTTTAGTTAAAAAAACCCAAATTATTTTATACCCTAGAATATTCCTGCTGGATAGAAGAGTGTATTATTTGTATGTGTAAAACTCTGCATCCTGCTTTGCCATTTTCTGGACAACATCCTTTGCTGGGTTGAAGGCAGTGTGCAGCAGGTACACAATGAGCTTCCCAAAAGCAGGCATCCCTTTCACATTTTGAAAGACTTTTGCACTATTGTAAAGGCAGCAGGTGATGGGGAAAGGGGATGGGGGGGTGGAATGGGGACAGGGGGAGACTTCATTTCAGTCTTGGCTGAGCATAAATTCTTGTTCATGAGGTTGACAGAAAAAGTTCCTTTTCACTTCCTTAAGGGCATACAGTGGATTTTGTTTTTTGCTTCTACTTGGTAGACTGATGCTAGAAAAAGAAATTGTCAACACAGTGTGACAAAGAGGAGCGGGTCTGGCCCTGGGAGCTGGTGCTGGGGTAGCATCTGACTAAACCGCTGCAGATCCTGGCTACAGACAGGGCAGGGGACTCTTCTGGCTCCACCTTGAAAGGCAAAAGGGCTAACTTGTTCTTCCTGGAATTACCAACACTGGCACACCAAAGCCAAAACTCGTATTAACTTTGTATAAGTTGCCAACAATTCATTTACCCTGTTATTATCCTACATCCCATCCCCTGGGGGCAAGGATGGAGGGGGGTGGCGGGTATACACCCAGGACAGAGTGGGCACTTCTGCAAACTGCCAGACCATGCACGCTAGCCAGGGGAATTCAGAAAGGAGTGTAAAACAGTTGACCTACCTAAAAATGAGTGCTCTCACACACATAATGAAGACAAAATTTGCATTAGAAATCCATACAGCTGTTTGGAAAGGGGAATGTTGCCCTCAGGGACAAATCCACTCCCTAACATCCAGCCTTAGCGTCTCCCTCATGCCTGGCCAAGGTCCTCCCCCTCATAAGGAAGAATCCTCTCCCTGAGGCGCCTAAGCAACAGTGGAGCAATCCCGCGGAGGCTGCTTTATTAAATTAAATGTCCTCGTGGGAGGATGCAATTCAAGGGGTTTTTTTTTTCTTTTTTTTCCCTTTCTTGCCCCCCATCCCCAAATGAAGCTCACTTCTCAGAAAAGAGAGCTTCACTCGGAAAAAACAAATTCTGAGCATCAGAATTCAAACTGAACTCGTCTCCATTTTCTTTTTTTTAAATCAGATCACATAAAAATTTAATAATTTCCAAAATCAGATTGTCTCTTTTTTCAGATCCAATTACTTATTCCAAGTTCATCATTAGGACAGTGTAATGTGGGTTCATGTTTTAAGCAGGACTCTCCAGCAAAAACAATGAGGAGTGTCCTGCCTAAATTAATAACACAACATGTCCCATAGAAAATAACCAAAAGATAAATCAAGCCAAGTTAGTTTCATTTAGGTTTCATTTAGGCTAAATGTGGGAGTTTTGCCTTGAAGTAAGAACGCAGTAATTTGGTGTTGTTCTGTTCTAAAAGAAATTAAGAAATATATCCTAAATAATCAAGACAGGCAAGCATTTTGTATATAAGTAACCAGGACTACATGCCTGAAATACAGATAAAGATTCTTTGCAGATTTAATATCAGGTTTTCAATACAAAATACTGAGCATAAATTCTCAAATCCGATATTATTTACTTTTTACAATTCGATTTTTGGTTTGGGGTTTTTTTTCTTTAGTCAATATAACTCCTTAACAACACACTCCTTTTGCCTATACTATTCTGCTGATGATAAGACCACAGATATAAAACATTTTTGTAGAAGCACCTTAGAAAGTTTGTATTTTTGTCGGGTGAGTGCTTTACTCGGTGTATCTGCACCATAACTAAACAAAAGCAGAAGATCACATCGTTGTGCCCCTATGCAGCTTCAGTAATGGGATTTTCACTATAGTCTGCATGGGTGTGGACACCACCATGGTTACTTTTAGACTGCATTTCAAGATGGTGTCCCAGCACATGCTTAGGTCAAACTTGTGTCATGTCCAGGTAATTTCAACAGTAACACCCAAAATGCAGGGGTTTCAAAAAAGCAGAGAATTGGAGCCATACTATTCTTTAATTGAGATTCAAACACGTGCCAACTCACAGACCATGTTAACTCATGTCAAATTATATGCGCTTATCACCATGCAACAAAATTACATGGTCAGTACAATACAGACAAATCAGAGTACAAGCCTTCTAAAATGGCTGGTGTCTGCAGCAAGACACCTTAGGATATGTAGGCTGATGACCTGTACTTTAGGGCCAGAACTGCAAACATAGAGATGGCTGCATTTAGTTTCAATCAACATACTGGCTTCTTCTCTACCAAGTAAGGGAGATGAAGCCTATGTGGCCCAACATTTCCTGATTCTTCTTAGAGCAAATGCAATTTCTCTGTCTTAGGTTACACACAGCAAAAAAAAATGTAGTTTTGTCAGAAACCTGACATGTAAATATTCCTGACTGCAGCACAGGCAGCACATTCGTTGAGTAAATTCCACTTTTACCCAATGGCTAACTCCACCTCTACAAGACAATCCCTGTTCTATGATCATTCTTTTCACAAGACAGAAAGGACAGTCAGGATGTCAGAAGGGCCTTCCAACCTTCCTTTATTCATTATTTCTTTCCAGCTCTTGAAAATGGTGAGCAAAATGGCAATACTTGCCCTGAGAAGGCAGAGGGAAACAACAGATGACAGACAGCATGGACTCCTCTTCCTACTAATCTGTACTCACTACCTGTGTTCTACCATCTTGTATTTATATTGTTCAGACATTTTACTATTACCAAGGGGTTTGTGTTGTTCTTATCTAGTCATCTTCAAAACTTTCTGTACAGAGCAAGTTCATGTAGAAATACTTCATGATTCACCTGGTTGGGAGAGAAAGGTATACAAGCAAAATTTGCATTGCACTATAGACTGGAAAAATGAGTGAGGTCAGACCTCACCTACTCGTACTGTACAAAGCTGTTATTCATGTAGGTAAAGTCACTGATGTAGACCAAGCTTTAAATGACTTGCTAATATGATAATAGTATCAAAAAAGTAAACAAATTTGCAGATTTGTTTTCTCTCCACTGTTGCTGAGACCCACAACCTCTTCCTCATGCCCTCCTCCAAACATAAAAGGCACCTTCACTTTCTCTGGCATGCAGAAATTCTCATCTATGTGAGACTCCAGTGACTTGTCTCACTGGCCATTTAGGGCATAAATATCTCTTCTTAAAAGAAGAAAAAGGTCAGATTCATTAGAGACTTCACAACTCTACTCATGACTACCAGGCTGTTGCAATGTAATGACTCCAGGAGATAGGTCTACAGTCCTAGTGTTAAGGAATGCAATTTGAGCCGTTGCCGGTACAGACATGTCACTGATGCTACTAAAACAAAACTTGAGCTAAAATTTGTTTCAAGTCTTTACTTGTTTGCAATGGAAAGTTTGCTGGCAGCTGTTGTCATCATTAGCCTTGTGGCGATGTTTTTTTCTGAAGTGTCTTGTGCCTTACTGAAGCTTAATGCTTGTTAAGATGGGAGGGGACTTTGGGTGATCTGCCAACAGCAGACAATAAAGTGTTCTTTTCTCCTGTTGTAACAGAGTCATAAGTTTTGGTTTATGGATAATGGCAGCTACACACAGTAAATTAAAACACACACAAAAAAGAGGAAAACATGAGGGCTTTTCTCTAAGTAGTCCATTTAGCCCATTACATGCTCCCCTTGGGTTTTAAATACAATTGTAAAAACATGCTAATTTTTCACCTTTAGCTATTTTCTTTTCCTAGTAGGCTAAGAGTAGGCATTTTTATAACAATGTCCCTCTCCAGAGATGCCAGCTTTATAAGCTTTGAGCTGGATTCCTACCACCTCTATTTGCTGCAGCTCCCCAGACCAGCAGGGAAAGCTGTGACCTGGAGAACACCCCCTCCCCCCTGCCCAGCTCTCTGGGAAGGAGCTGAAATTCATCATCTGCTCATACACTGTCCTCTGGTTTTGCCTTCTCACTATGGGTTACTGGGATGGATGGTGGTCTTTTAAATATGGACCAGATACATAATTTTTATCCTGTAAACTGTCAGAGCTGTATCTCAGAGCATGCCAGGAAGCCCAGGAAAAAACCACTGAAGCAAACCATGCAGCCCAAAGCAGACTCAAGTACAATGGTGCTATGCAGTCAAGCCTCACACATGGCTTGAGGAGCTCTGTCAGGGCTATGAGACCCACCACAGAACATTTGGCAATTTGTTGTCATAAAACACCAAATGCACCAGAATCACTTAACTTCACCAGCTTCTGTACAGAAGGCCTGTAATGGGCCCTGCAAGCAGGTTGGGAGGTACTATATCACTCTGCAGAATCACACAGCAGCCTCAGACTCTGAAGTTTAGGTTCACTATCATAAAACAGGTCCAGTGAAGGCTAATCAGATTAAGATAATTAAAATGCAACCAGGCACCTCCAGCAGAAAGAACAAGACTAGAAGTCCAAGCATGGAGCATCATGTTTTGCCCTTTGATTGTGGTTTTCCTTGTTTGCTCGAGGTGCCAGAGTCTTTGAAGTTATATGGAGAAAGCATGGCCAGGGACTGGCATTGTTTTACCAATATGAGGAAACTAAATTCTAAAAGAAATCTCTAAGGTTTTTTGTGATTTAACACGGAGCTCTGTGGGTAAGTCCTGGTATGGAGACACAGGTTACATTCAGAATTCTGTTCCTTAGAGGGACTCTGGCTCCTCAGGATAACCTCAGACCTGTCCCTTCACTTCTCTGTGTCTTTTCTCCTCCTCCATATTACAGCCATGATGATGATACACTGGTGCCTTACCCTTTTCTGCCTCACCTCCTGGAACGGGAACTCCTCAGGCAGTGAGTTGCTGGCAGCTGCATGCACGAGCACAGGCCAGCACTGCGGGGCCGCCAGCACAGCTCATCATGGCTTTAACAGCAGCAGGAAGGTGTGTGGTACTGCTGTGTCACCACACAGGCACACACACAGCAAGGTTCACTGCCCCTGCCATGGTGCAGGTAGAAAGACAGCAGGCAAAAACCCCTTTCTGCCTGCTCAGCAGCTTAAAGGAGATAATTGCCATACATAACTCAAACCTTATGGGTAATACAGGAAAGTGGAATTAATTAACTATCTTGGCACTTGGTCTTGAGTCTACTGCTAGTATGTATTATAAAGCATATAAACATCATGGAAGTGTTGCTCTATTTATCATGCTGTGTAACAAATTGGGGAAAGTACTACTGAATAGGAAGCCAACATCTTTCCTCACATCTGCTCTGCCGTAACTAATCATCTCCTCCAGTAGGGTTCTGAGGCAACAACATTCCTGCTACTAGTCATCTTCCAGTTAGACAGGAACAAGAAGTGCAAAAATAAAATTCCACTTGTGGTGCATTTGTCTTTCCTAAGTGGCCAGTGCATGTAACTTGCTCAATTTAATTCTAGAATCTCAGACTTCGCCAGAAGCCAGCTCAGCCTCCCTGAGATCACTCATCTGGCAGTCTTTTGCCAGGTTCTCTGCACTTCTATCTTCTCCTAGCTTTTTTTCATGGTGCTCATGTGTCTTTTGATCTTCCTGCATGACAAAACCAGGCAAACTAATTTTAAAAAGTAAGAAAATAAATGGAAAAGCCGGTGTAGCATTTGTAACAACAATCTCATTGGAATTTCTCTGCAAGGCTTGTAGTCTGATCTTGCAGAGAAACTCCACAGGCCGAGTCCTTCTTCCTGTTCTGACCCAAACATTTGCACAAAAATAGGCAGGTTTATCTCTTTTTTATCTCCTAGCATTGGGATATTTTTTTTAATATTTCACACATCCATTTGCACTTAGGTATTGAGATGGCTAGATGCCCTGGTGGAATTGCAGAGGACCCAGTTGACCTCAGTGTCCCCTCAAAATAAAAGTATGGTAATGGCTGCTCAAAATTAGGTATCTGTCATGTTCTCAGTGGCAAAACTTTATAAAGACGCTAGACTGAGTGGCTGTCCCCAGATAGATATTATGACCTTTTGCTTTTGAAGTGTCCCCAAATTTCGGCTTGTTTTCCTCTGGTGCTAGAGCACCAGTAGCATACGTATTTCAAACATCAGTCACTGCTGAAAGACAATGAACAAAGGGCCATGCAAAAGGGAGGAAAGAACACAGAGCCAAATTCTCTCAGGTCACATGCCAGGTGAGATGACACTACTTCAGGCTGTTCGCTTGTCCAAAAGAGGCCCTCCTGCCATCTGCCCACATATTTCTATCTTTCCGGTGGTGTTGTCACAGCAAGTCCTCCATTCTTCTAGGGCAAAAAAAAAAAAGTCCACCTGAACTATTGTATGTGTATTGATTTGGTTGATTTGCTGCCTGTGTAACTCAGAGCATCATTAATCTGATACAGAAAGCACCATTTGAAAGGCTTTGACTAAGTACAATATCAAGTGTCACCCTGGGCTTTAGAGTACAAAAAGTACAGATAGCGTAAACAAAAGGGCCATATTCACCCTGATTTAACTCTTCCAACCTTCCTAACAATTGCCATAAGGTGGTTATTCTGGAGTTGAATCAGAGGAAAATCTGAATCAGAATAGAAATGGGAGCAAGTTGCTTAGAAAAAGATGTTTTCTTGATTTCTTAAGCATGTTGCTTAAGAAATACCACTGAAAATTATGCTGATGATTGAAAACACTCATGTTACTGTTTTTCAGATGCTGGAATTATCTGGTTTCTAGATTAAAATATGCTTAGCAAAGGTGCTAATCACTTCCTCCACATAAACAAGATTAATTTCTCTTCAGGAGATGAATATGCAGGTTGCCTCTGACCAGTACTGATGAACTGCTTCTTAAGCAGTTGGGTAACAGTATAAACCCCTGAGAATGAGTATATTTAGAGTAAGTCGCAGCGGGCATTTATTTTCACAAGAATAAAACTTTCATATTCAAATGAAAATTTTGTTCTTAGTCAAATTCCTTCCCCCTACCTGCACTGGCTCATACTTCTGTTGCTGTGTCAGCTGTCATCCTTGCTGTCCCCATGCCCTTCTTTCCTTATTTCACAACCTTAATATTACCGCTGGTGTCGAATGCTGCCTTCTCGAACCCCAGCCTCAGCAAGACTTGTCAGCAACTACAGCACACGGTGCTGCTGTACAAGCTGCAGCTCACCAGCCAAGTGCTTTGGAGTGTGCTCTGTGATCCTAAATGGGATTTTCAATGTTCCCTCTGTCCCCACAATCCACACATCCAGAAGAAGAGGTGGAATATTTCATTGGGCCATCTGAAAAAGAGAAGATGCCAAGCTTCCAGTGAAATAAGGCTGTCATAACCCTGAAGCAAAACAAAACTTAGCACCCTGTCCAGCTTTCCTGCCCATGACCACTCCTGATATCACTCACATCCAGGGGCTCAGTCTAACCTTTATGTCATGCCTATGGCAGACAGAAACTCCCATGGTTTTACTGAAGATAAAACTTATTTGAATTTGTAGTTATTCTGGTGTCCTTTAAAAGAAACTTCACGAAACAATTCAGTGACTTGACATTTGTTCTACCAATAAAGTCCTTTCTATATTAAAAAAGATATTTTGATCTAAATTACAAAAACAGGGTTGGTTCCTGCCTAATTTTTAAGTCAACAAGGTGATGTGTGGCCAGGGCACACTTGAGCTTGCATGTTTTTTCACAGCCCAGGAATGGGAAAAACATGGTCTAGAGAAACTTAAAATAAGGTTGGAAGGGGAAACTGAAGCAGCTGTTTTCAGTTTTTAAACCAGTTCCAGTACTAGTTGAGATCAACCCCATGCACCAGGAAATCGACTGAGACCAGAATATCCTTTTTTTTGGTGCTATTCTTCTGTCTTAGCATCGCAATAATGTAAAAGAAAAAAATTGTTTTCTGAAGAAAATCCACCTGGTGTTGTTGATGACCCAAGCAGAGTACCTATGACAAGAAAACAACTTCTCTCTGTCACTGAATTATTGTTTCTCACTGATGTTAAGAAAACAACCTGAAGATTAGCCATTGATTAATGGTTTGAGTTTCCTCAAAGGTAACTTTCCCATTTTACGCTGCAATGCAGACAATCGAGCCTATGTCAGATTGTCAGTAACGCGTGACAATAGTTTCCTGTAACAAATAGGCCATGTTCCAGTATGCACATTCCAGTATGTATTAATCCTTGTACTACTTTGTGTTTAAAGTATAAAAGGCAAACATAAAAGAAGTCATTTGAGCAGTAAGTATATAAGGGCTCAGAAGGGCTCTTAGAAAACAGCATTACTGACACTGGGCTGTCCTGGCACTTCTCAGCACATAGGGATGATTGGATCTTGACTCCCTAAAAAAAAGGATAAAGTAACTCACATGTGCTGACAAAACACAGGAACTGAGAGTTTTACCCCTGATGCTGCAGTGAATAAAGTGGAAGCTGCAGATTACTCCTGCAAGGAGATACAATCTCTCCTTTCCCTCTGCTCTCACACCAAAATAGTCACCATTCATCTGTTTTGCTGGCCTGTTACTGAGGATGAGCTACTGGCTGCACAGAGGATGCAGCAATTGTCTGCATGGACAACAAGCACTCCCTGTCCCTTCCAGCACAGACATGTAGGGAACAGGATCCCTGCCAGACCAATTTATGAAACAGATGAACCCATTTCATCCCTTGGTTCTGTGTGCCCCCACAGAACAGAGAGAAGTTTTTGAAGAATCCTAGAACATAAAACTTTAAGAGCAGCAAATCTATGAAAGAAAGAACAAAAGAACAAATTCTTCATGCACCTACGCTGAGATCATCTGTCTCAGGATGAAAAATAAATTTATGCACTTCCTTAATGAAATAACAATCTCTTACTTTATAACAAGGAAGCTCACTTAAACAGTAGCAGAGCCTAAATCAATACCTTAGATGTGGTTTTAACACTACATGTTTTTGTTTCGGTGCCTTTTAAAGCATAACTCAAACATGAGTCCCTAATATTTGTTCTTAGAACTAATTATATTCCTGTATTTGCTTGAATAGGAGTCAAGAGTGAACTACAGACATGAGTGTCAGAAAAAATATGTATGATGGAAGGTACATATACACTGTTTGCTAACTATTCCATATGTACTTTAAATTGATGGGGTGGGGAAGATGTTCTCTCAGATTTTCACTTAGCTCACATATTTTCATTTACTGAATTCAACCCGGGTTTGTGAGACAGTATTCTTTGATGTTTTTTGGGTTACTATTTGCTGCCATTTTACATAGCATACTGTCTGGTCTCGACTGTGTATGAGTCAGCCTAGTTATAAGAAGGTAGGTGGAGAGTCTGTGTTTGAGCCAGCTGAGAGTGATGGTTGTTACCCAGTCAGTTTAACTAGAAATAGATTGTTGGAGAGCACAGGGAGGGTGATGGGGAGCGAGACACCTCATAAAAGTAGTTGTGTGAATTCTAGAAGGTGCATCAGAGTTATTTTTCTCAGTGTTGGGCCAAAGAAAGAATGATTTCATGTTGCTTAGTAAGAAGAAAACCACATTGCTGATTTGCAAACAGAGACAAGTCAAGGCCTCCATGCTGTACGAGTAGATCCTTTTTTAACTCTAGATCAAATTCCAATTATTTTACTTTCGAAAAAAATCTTGTTAAAATGTGATCTTTTTCCTAAAGAAGAACATAGTGCAAGAACTTGGACAAAGGGTATCCCTTTTAGATACCTGAATTACATAGCATCCAATTAATTTACACACTTTACCTGTACAATCACCAGTTTAGATGAGATGCTCCAGGTCAGGCTTACTGACATTTCTGCATACTTTGTGCTAATCATGGAAGAATACAAATCTCACACATGGGATATGAGCAAGCTTCAGTGTATTAACTTAAGCCCCAGCTATACAAGGTAAGCACCACCAAGAGGACTAAGGAATGCCATCAGAGTTCACCAGTTAGTCCACTTTGACAGTAGAACACCTTTAGACTTACTACAAGTGTTTTTCAGAAGGGACAAGGGCAAAGTAGCCTTGTCCCTTCTGAAAAGTAAGGTGCTGCGAATTCACACCTTAGTTTACTTCTCTCTAATCTTCCCATGTCAGACACACTGATGAAAGATGAGATTTTAAACTGATTGCACTGAGCAAATCAAAAAAGTTGTCTGATCTCTGAAGTTCACAGTCAAAACCAGACTTCCTGACATTGTTTAGTTGATATAGTCAGTATAAGTAGTTGCAGATGAATTTGGTCTAGCTTAAATGAATCATCTGAAAATCTCCTCGATGCTGAAATCCTGCAGTATCTGTTTTCTTAGATAGCATGACTCAACCCTGAGCTATCAACTGGATTCTGGCCTTGCCTTAGGTGGAGGCTCAGATAAAGGCAGCCTGAGCCATCAGTCCTGATAACCCTACCTTCTGTCAGGAGCTTCTGGAAATACTAGAAAAAATACGCTTTCCTTAAGGCAAATTACTATTGCCCTTGGAATTTTCAGAAGTTTTTAAGTACTTATGGAAACAATAATATTTTCATTGTGTCTGTATTGTACTTCTTTTTTTGATCATTAAAGCATTGAAAAGGCAGTGTTGTTATGCACAGCACAGTAAACACAGTGCAAAACAAAATTTGACAGGCATCCTGTAAAACAAAGGATCACTTCAAAGTTTACATCTTTTCTGTGCAGGTGAAGAGTTTATGTTTTAGCCACACAGCTTTCCTGAGGGAGGAAAATAAATCTAACACAAAAGATACCATTAGATAACAATTACCTTTTCTGTGTTTGTTTTTTTTTTAGTTGATCCCATCTTGTCATTGATAAACAAGGGAGGAATAAGGAAAATGTATTGTGTGTTTTCTAGAATTAATCCAGCAATAGTCCATCATAGAGTTTCTTCATGAAATTAAAGTCTCTAAGGACATTTATATCATATTAAATAAGGTTTTGGTCACTGTGCATGTGCTAGTTTCCCAAAAGTTTGACGCCTTTCATGTATCAAAAGGGTCTGAGCAAATGTCCCCTCAGACATGCTACCTCTGCTGCATTTTAAAATAAAAGATATGTTTAAAAAAAAAAAAATCCTGTGGGCCCATTGCTTTTGTCTATCTTGCCAAGGTTTTCCAGTACTTCAGCTGTCCTAATACAGGGTTTGTGGGGCTGTGCTATTATATTAACTATTTTGGTTTAAAAATTTCTTTTGCTTAAATATAGATTTTTAAAGCAGATGATTTCACTGATGTCTTTGACTAAGAAAACCCACAAACTCTTTCATTGGCACAATCTGGAGACAATGGCAAAGTTGGATTCTGGATAAATCAAGAAGGTGAGTGACAGCCTCTTTGCCGTTCGTGATTGTCAGAGCTCCAGCTGCGTGTCTCAGAGGAAGGTGGACAGAAGCTCTGCAGGGACCTGTGCTGGGGGAAGGCACACCCACACCTTCCCCACCTCCCACTGCTCTTTTCCTCCCTCTGCAAAAGCTACCTCCTCCTGGAATTGACCAGAAGGTAGCTAATCTATATTTTAAACAGTATAAAGAAGACATACTGGATAAGGCATAAAAATAACCCACTCTGCTCATCCAATTTCAGTACTGCTGACAGAGCTGTGTGAACTTTTTCCTTTTAAAGTCCTAAAAAAGCTGAAAACAAGGTTAAGCAATGAAGAGTTTACTATTGTAGCTGCTGAATATAAACAATTGATCATAGATGACAGAAGCTGAAGAAATCACAGAATCACAGGATATTTTGGGCTAGAAGGGACCTGCAAGGATCACTGAGTCTAACTCTTAAGTGAGTAGTCCCTACAGGGATTAAACCTACAACCTTGGTGTTTCTAGCACCATGCTCTACTAACTGAGTTAATCATTTGAGAGAGGGAGAGGTGGAAGTCAGATGAAAGAAGTAGGTCAATTAATCTTCCTGTTAGTTACATTAATTTGAACAGAAAATAATTTAATTTAGTTTGACTAAGTCAAGATGTAAATATCTGCTCAGACACTTAAGTGGGGACAGTGGGTAGGTGTCAGAGGTCACAAAACTAAATTTAATATGAGAATCAGTGACAAATAAGACCAAAGAAAAGTGCTCTCAAAAGTCAGAAATTCTTTTCTCTTTATCCTTCCAGTACATAAAGGTGGGTTACAAGAAGTCTGGAGAGAGACTTTTCACAAGGGGATGCGGTGATAGAACAAGGGGGAATGGCATTAAGCTCAAGGAGGTTAGGTTTACATTAGATATTAAGGAGAAATTCTTTACTGAGGGTAAGGCACCGGAACAGGTTATCCAGAGAGGTTGTGGACTCCCTCTTCCTGGAGGTGTTCAAGGCCAGGCTGGATGGGGCTCTGACTAACCTGGTCTTATGGAAGGTGTCCCTGACCATGGCAGAGGGGTTGGAATGAGATGAAGTTTAAGGTCCCTTCCAACCCAAGCCATTCTATGCTTCTGCACAATGAGCACATAAAAGAAATATGAGACCATACCAATTTCTTTTTAGTTATAGATATCCCCAAGATACACAAAACATTGTTAAGGAATCAGACATGGAAGCTATATAAACATCAGTTTCCCAAGGTTTTCTATAGGATACTTGATTGTTCTGAAAGTGGTGGCTTTTGAAACGGCAGCAGTTAACTTCAGATTCAGCACCCCTTCTCATAGCACCTCGTAATTTCACTGTGTTGTACCTTGCAAAATTGATTAAAGAGCTATTTTGGAGATACACCATTGAAGCAACGCTGGTCTTATTCTAGATATTCTAGATACATATTAGTAGCCCATGATAAACTACTGTCACTTAGCTGTAGAAACACTAATACCCAAAGAACCAGAAAGCAACAACTACATTTTTTATTTTTTAAAAAACAGACCTAGTGAAAATTTGAGAGTTTTTCTTCAGTAACAGGTTGATTTAAACTACTATTACATTTTGCAATATGAAGCACAAATTGAAAACTAATATGCTAAGAACATTTCAGCAAGCATCCTGAAATAGAAAACTGTAGCACCTTAATAAAACTATCTGCTGTATTTTAAAATAGTAAAACAGCAGAGTAGTAGACAATCTACTTGGATTTTCTAAGGTCTTTGACCAAGGACTGCAGAGTTAAGGAGTGCAAAAGTAGTTCTCTTATTTAAAATAACTGAAGATGTAGATGACAAAATAAATAAAATAAAATATCTAATTTCAGGATGTGAAAGGTAACTGCGAGGCCCATGATACCCCATGCTTCCATGTCTCCATATAGAAAGCTTTTGCTTAATCCAATATCATCTGAAAAAGAAGACAAAAACCAGAAAATTATTATTCAGACCCCCAAACAGCAACAGCAATACCACTTTTCCTGCTTTGTAACTCTCTTTATAACAAATGCTCACTTTTCTGCAAAGATTAATCTTCATTAAAAAAAAAGGCAAAGTATTCTTAAATGTCTGCAAGAGGATAAAATGCAATGCTTTATAATAATAATTCAAACTTGTTCAAATATAAATAGACAAGAAGAAAATCCAGTGACAAAGGATATTTTAGTCTGTGGTAGTCTTGTCTGAAAAAAAAAAGCAACAACAAATCACTCTTTCTATGAGAAAGAGCTGGAAATTGCTATTTGTACCCCTACACTTTGAATTTGGCAAAAATGGATGTTCCAGCCATTTGTGCAATCTCATTCCAGAGTAATCATTCCTATGTAATGGTCTCAGGTGCTTCAGTACTTTCTGACTGCAGTTCCTTTTTCCCCTCCTCCTTTCCAAGAATGGAAGGGAATGCTAGAATTTCCGAGGAAATAGTTCTTCTCTTACGTTTCCTCACAACATTCCTGTAGCATTGCAGTCCATACTGAGACCTCTCTACACCTGAAAGTTTACAAAACTGATTATTCTTCTTGAATTACTGAGGTGGGCCAACTGTTAAAGACAGTCTTGAGAACTGTGGAGAAAGAGACTGACACCAAAAATAATAACATTTTAAGTCTTTTTCCTCTCAGAGAAAAATAGCCAAGCTTTTATATCAGGCTTACTCTTGTAGTGAGAGAAATGATAGTTATCTTGTAATTTGTTTCCTATACGCTGCCAATATCCAGTCCTGTTGTCTCAGGTGAGGTAAATCAGACACTGTTGTCATCAATAAATTAATTGCCCCAAGTTCTAAACCTTTTCTTGCTCAGAGAAGCATTAAAAAATGCTTTAGCTTGCACCCTTTGGCTCATTTGAAGCCATTTTTTTCTGGTTAGCCTCTAGGTCAGAAATTAACCGCTGCTATCTCTCTTCCTTATCCAAAGCAGGACTTTGCCTATTTTTCAATGTACCAACAGTCTCCACTGCTACACAGCTAGTCAAGAGGAGAGAGATATTACCTAACTTTGATAGCGGGTGGGGGCATGTGTGTTATCTGAATTTGCTTGTGAAAGTACTGAACAGCTTTTGATAGCTACGGGAGGTATGTTGTAAACTCTCTGTAATGAATACTTGTAGACATGCATGTTTGTGCATACCTTCACTATAAGAACAAGTTGAAGCCTGCACCATTTATATTGTCTTACTTTTCAGAATTGCACCTCTCAGACTCTTGTCCTGAAGATTTTATGTGATCACTGTATAAATTGGTAGAGTTCACACATAAGCATTATGTGATTTTTCTTGATGGAAGCTAGAGATGACAAGCAACATATAATTTATTCTCAATTGGAAAAGCATTTAATAATAGGTCTGATTTGAAAAAGAATTCATCTGTGACATCCATTTATTGAAAATTATATTTGAAATAAGAGGATTTGGTACTTCAGATAATTGTACTGCCTTCTTCAGGAAGAAAAGCAATCTCTCTCACAGAGAACTCCAAGCAAGCCTGATACTACAATATTTATATCTGTGGTAAATGTACTTTAAAATTGTAATGATTGACAAGACTGAGAACAAGAGCCAAGTGATGTTTATCCAAAAATGCATTGATAGATACAATAACTACTTTGTCCTATACCTTTGCCTTTGTACTTATGAAAAATTAAATTTCTGTAACTTGTGGAAGTGAATATAAAAACTCAACTTAATGAATCAACCCTGCCATCAACTCTGTGTGAGAAGACCCTGTTGAATCTGTAAGGCGTGTACATGGTGGTTTTGGTTTGGGGGAACAAGAGTCTGCTTTAAGCTCTCAAGCCAAAGGAAGATATAGTAAAGTTCCCTTTTATCCCTACACTTATCAGACTCCAGTAAAAAGTTAAATGGCAAGCACAGTGTCTTTTAAAGACCCACCAACAGGTTCACTATAAGACTCCAGGTTTAATAAGGAGCTCAGGATGTAGAAAGTAAAATTTCAGACAGTATCTCTTATGACACCAGCTGACACAACTGAAAGTAGACCAACTTTGAAGCACATCAGCACTCTTGAAGCCTATCATGCAAGCAGAACCTTTTCCACATTGCACAGTCTTACAGCTATTTTGAGTGGCAATTCACCTGTGTTAATCAGTTACACAGTTTATCCAGCTGTGTGACACTCATAAAAACCCACTGTAGGCAGACACAGTTCATTCACAGTGGACAGGGACTTACAGTTCAAGATGTAGTGCTTGTGGAAAGGGCTTCGCAGTCTTTGAAAAACTTCAGTATATGGCATCAAGACTGTGGCATATCCAGAACCCAATGTCTCCATTGCATTTGGCACTGATGCCCAATTATTCAGTATAGCCTACTGAATCACCAAAACCACTTCCTGCAGCGGACTTTCTGTAAATCATTTATCCAAGTACTGACCAAGCCCAGCCCTGCTTAGCTGTATGAAATCATAGCCTAAGGTAGTGTGACTACATGCACAAACAGCTTACATCTGTCATTTCAGCCTAGTTGTCCTCTTCAGAAAAGATCCTTCCTCTCAAGGCTGTCATAAGATATGGTCTTAGAGGAAGGGTTACTTTTTTGCAGTAAAATGAGTATATTCAAATATCAGTGTGTCTACTTTTTCATATTCTTGTCAATGATGAAAATACTGCCCATGCTGCACAATGCTCATTGAATTTGATGAAAACTTCCTATTCTGATCACTAGTAAGCATTATTAAAATGGGTAAGTAAGAAAAGATGATCAGAAAAATTATAAATGCTACCATTGAGGGTTCAGTTTATGGACAAACACAGCTTTCTGCAGTTACTCAGAGCCTTTGACAAGATTCAATATATCAAATTTTTGCAACTCTGAGTGTTTAAATTTAGGTGCCTAAATAAAAAATAAGCAAAGGTTTAGCAAACTGATTGTATGTACTCATGGTCGCATTCCAGAAGTCTTAGACATTTACAGCTCTTACTGATTTTACTCAACATCTCTGACAATCACAGCAGGAGATCTGAAAATTATGGTCTATATTTGTATTTGGAAAAAAAAAGTAATAAGTTTACACAGATGCAGGCTTCTGTTGGGGCACATCCTGATCTCTGCCTTCAGCGTGAACAACTATGCAATATGCAGGACTGCTGTGCAAGTATTCTTGCCCTGCAGCCACGAACAAGAAGCAGCGCAGCTGCTGTGGCAGCCCATGTGCTATTGTAACAGGGCAGCTGCTGAAGTTCGCCACAGTTATGGAAGCATGTCCCATACACAACATGTTCTCTGACCTGTTTCACCTTGAAACATCCTGTGCAGTAATTCAGGGTGAGCTTGCACAGACCAAGGTCTCCACCAAAGTCACAGGATGGATATTCGATATGTGAGCTCCCAGTGTCCTGTCTCTCATGTGACAACAAAGCTATGCTGAATCCTATGTAGACAACAGGTATACTTTGGACTGTCAATAAATCTGAAATGGTGCATAATCTGGGGGGTTTTTTTAGCTCATCACACTAAAGATTTGGTGTTATTTGTAATAAGTCCATATGGTTAGTGCTACCAAAAAGAAAGTATTTTCTTTCCTGTTTCTCTTTACACTTATGTTGGGGAAGACCTCTAGCCCAGTGCATCTGCATATAAAATGAAAGAAAATTTATAACAATAAGATCTTACTACACTTAACAAGGATGTATTACTCCCCCACCCCTCGGTAAATTATTTTGCTGGAGGCTACATCGTTCTCTCTGAGTAGGATGTTGGGAGTTGACAGAGGCGTGAATAATTCACCGCGTATGAAGCCTCCCCAGCCGAGCTGGGCTGCAGCATGTTGGGCCGGCCTTTGATGCAGACTGGTTGGGCAGGTTCCTGGGCGCCCCGGGAACCGGTCTGACGGGCCTGTTATGCCAACAAATTCTGGTATGATTCCACGCTCTCCAGAATGCAGAAACCTGCCCAGCCAGTTAAATGAAAGGCATATTAGGTTATCCATTGCACATTGTATATATCTTAGGTGCAGCAGATCTCCTCTCGGCATTCTCTAGTGTGGTCCACAGTGGCTTCCTCATCTTACTTACACTTGAGGTTTATAGCTGGAGGGGAAGTCAATAGTAAATATTTATCACCCCGATCAAGAACAGAACTTTTCACAATTCAAACAGAAGGGTGAGTTTGAAAATATTTCTTTAATATTAATTTAAGGTAACCTTAAGCAAAAAATTTCTCTGATGCTTGAAGTGGTATAATGGCTATCTCCTTAATGTGTCTGAGCACTGCCAGTCTTTATGGTGTTTGTTGACAGGATTTTTGTGATTGCAGTTTTTTGACCCTTCTGTGTGCAGCTCAACATCATCTGCTCTGTCTGCAACAGTATTTACTGCAGAGACAGTTCAATGAACCTAGCATGGGAGTGATTAGCACTGCCAATGATTTAGTATTTTGGGCAAGTCACTTAAGTATTGCCTATTGGTCTTTTCTTTTATAGTGTTTTTTTAATCCCTGTCTTGTGAGAGCCCTGTCGTGACATGGTATAGGTCCATTCTAGAAAGATGTGCAGTTACTAATTCTTGCCAGACTAACTTTTTCAATTATTTAATTTTGTAAAGTAAATTAATTAAGCCTAGATTTACATATTCAGTATTAGCTTCACAGTTAAGACAGGAAATGTACTTGTCATTCTTACTGCTTTCTTTCTACATACTTATTAGAAATTTACCTTTTTGGAATGAGTAACGGTGGAGGCAATGGTAATAAAAAGCAGTCCTAACCATAAGGAGTAGGCTGACCTGAAAGTTCTACCTGTATCTGTGACTGAATCCATTCACAGGTTCTGTGTCAAATATGAAAAATTAAATAGTGTGAAAACAAAAGCTGTGGAATCTAGTAACTGATTAACTACTGGAGTACAGAAGTACTTGCTGAGCTGAATAGAAAGGAATGAAGACAGGTTTTGTCATGCCTGTTAGGACAAAATAACTCTTTAGCTTAAGTAAATGTGAATCTTCTTGCCATCTCTGTAGCTACATTTTTGGAAACCTCCACATTCCTACTTTCTCCTCCTGGGAAATTTAATTTTGTCTATCTTTACACAAAACAATTACCATTTTCTTTCATTATGTGAAAAAAAAATCAGAATCAATGGATATAAACCATTAGATACAAAACTAGCTATACAGGATTATATAAGACTTTATGGTAGGCACACAACAGGAAGCTTTAATTATAAAGGTGTTTACTGCCAGCTATTGCCAGGTTGATGCTAAAATGAATATTATTCTTTTGTAGAGTGCCAAGGAAAAGGCCTCCTGAACACCTTAAAAAAAATCCATTAATTGAAATTACTTTCTCATTAGCAGCATTGTGTATGTGTGCAAAATTTTTTCTTCAAAGTGTGGGTAAACAGAAAAAAGCATAGAGAAAGTTTTGTATTCTCACAAAAGCTAATAATATTATCCAGGAAAAAAGGTTTAATTTTCTTATCAACTCTGTTGATTCTGCTATTAAACACATAAGGAAAACTTGCTAAGGAATAAATTGTTTTCCAAAGAAGAAATTATAGCTGGCTGAACTGTATGGTTTGCACAGGAACTCTCTATAGAACCTATAAAATGCTACAAGAGAGCTTTGATTTCTAAAGCTATAGGATTTTAACACCTCACATTTTTAAAATTCAAACTAAATAAACCACTTTTTCAAAATACTGCTTGCCACCCTCTCTCGCTCTCTCCTGTTTATGTGTTCTGTTTTATTTGCANGGGGGGGGGAGCAGCGCTGGAAGAGCAAGGGCCATTGCTTCGGGATTTTCTTTCTCTCAAATGGTAAGTAAAATATTCTTTCCCATATGTTGTTTCTTTTTTGCTTGTTCTGGCCCTGAATTCATGTTGTTCACTACAGTAAAAGGTAGGTGGCACGATTTTGTGCACAGATCTGTAACCTTTTACTTCACCCTTCCAGGCCTGAAATAGCCCTCCACAGCTGAGAGAAATGTATAACTGCTCAAACTAGTCATGTTAACATAAGAAACACCAGCAGGAGCAAAACATTTCCATATGTAGCTAACACAAACAGGTGCTGCTGCCTAGAGCCTGAAGACCAGGAACACTGCCCTGGGGTCTTGCAAGAGCATCCCTCAGGTTGCTCTATTTTTTTCCCCCTCCATCAAGACTCTCTAAGAGAGCTGAGAGTTTCAGTTGAATAAGCCCTGACTGTTTCTGAGTACAGATGAGAAGCAGTGAAAGTACTTCAAAGAAGAGGGTTTCTTAAAGTGAACAGTGTTACTGGCATCAGGGAATTTGATCTTGGCTTGATTTCAAAAGTGGCTACGCAAGCAGCTTGAGAAGAATCAAATTCAGCTAGTGGGGGTGATGGAGTGGCTCCTCCCTGTTTTTCCAGAGAAAGCAACTACCTGTGCCAGACAGCACTGGTGTTCTCTGTGCGCTCTCCCAGCTGTAAGAAATCGTGCCATTCAGAGGACTGCCAGTTCCTACACTCCCAGTTCAAATCCCATTTAGGCAGCAGCTGAACTGTGCCACATGCTCTTATATGCTGCATCTGAAGCTGGGCTCCTTTGATGTCCTTGTTGGCAACTGCAACATAAGTTCATAATGAACATGAGTAGAGAGTTAAACAATATATTTATTCCTCAGTTGAAGATCTACAAGTCAAGGAGGTTGTGAACACACTGGCCATGTGTGTGTATGTGCAATCCATTCAATCTCATGCAAATAAATAAGGACCTCACTATTTGATATACATATATAAAATATATATATATAAATATACATACATACAGGCAAAGAGTAAAATAGTTACCATTGTACTTAAAGCACATAAAATATTTAAATTGTACTTCCCATTTTAATTCAAAGCTGGTTTTAATCTTTACATCTAAGTTTAAAGTACTAGAAGGGGGGAAAAAAAAAAGAAAAAAGTAAGCTTTCTGCTAATCTCTTTTAGCCCTAGCAGTGAGCTAGGCCACCTGCTACTACCTCAATGATTAGAAACACTGATGCAGCCTCTGCACTACTCTTGAAAAGGGAGGTGCACGTGTGTGAATTAAAGGCTATTTTTTAGTTTCTCTGTGCTGCAACATTGCAGAACTCTTACAATAGAAATTTAGTCATTAGTTGATCGGCTGGTAAACAGTCCAGTCATCAAGAAGAAAGGCATTACCACTAAACTGTAACTGAAAATCAACAGCTCCTCATACTACTATAAGATTGCACATTTCAGACCAGCCAGGTCCAAAATGGAGTTCAATAAAATTAGATTCCATTTCTGCAGAGCTGCTCATGGATAAGTATTCTGTCACCTAGTTTAATGTGCCATATGAAGGGTTATTTTGAAATCTGGACATGATCCAGGACACCACAGGAAGTTTCTGTTCAAGTGCAACAACGGTGAAGCACTTTTCCCACAGTTTTATTGTCTAGGTGTGTGTTTACTCTTGTGAGGTCAATAAGATGCAGTTCCAGTCAGACTAGTCAGCTTAAGACATCCAGTATAAATGCACGTGGAACATCAGACTCTTCAGCAATTTTCTAGTACATTCAGTGAGTCAGGGATCTATTCAGTGGCCAAGTATGTGATCACGGAACACATAAAATCAAATAAATCTGGAAAGGAGATAAGAGTAAAGTTCAACCGTTAGTCTTAATCGGTTATCACTTACTGTTGAGTAGATAAGAATAACACTGTAGAAGTCAGTTAATTTATGTTGCTGTAAAGTTCAACATGAGAGAATATGAGAACAAACTGCTTACCCAGTTTATTGGGAAATAAAAGGGATGACATAATTATTTTCCAGAGTGCGTCCTATAAATAGAAAGGAAGGTACAATTTACAGTAAAATATGTCATCAATCAGTAAGAGGGCTATTTTATTGCTACTTATCAGATCTGTACATATATTTAAGACATCTCTTTCTCTTAACTGAGGAAATGATTACTTGCTTATATCACAAACTTTTAGATTATGGAAGCTTCAAAAGTAGAATGAAAACCTGCCAACAAGCATTATTTAGAAAGACAGGAGTGTCTATCACAACCTATTATGACATATACCAACTTCTTCCAAAACATGTAGCTAATTTTAGTTTCACCATATGTGTACTGATATGATAATGGATCAAACTTACAATGTAAGCAGTCTGCTGTTGAGCTCCTGAACACATTTACTTTATTTGAGTTGAAATCTAGGTGATTAAACAATGGTGAGAAAGGAGCAGAAAAGTGAAGTACAATATTTTTTCAAAATACTTCTGAATTCATGGTAAGTATTTGACAGGAAACGTGGAGTATTTTCAACAAAGGTGAACAATAGATTTGAAACCTGTTTAATCACAGGTCATCTTGAACTCCTGTTTGACAGTATTTCAAAACACTTCAGAAATGTTTAAATGGTATTTCAGATCCAGTCTTATTTACACCATAGCTCCATATTTGTGATACTTCCTTGAGATCTGAGTCATCCGATTATATAACAAGAGTTAGATGGAACAGCAACTAACAATTATTAAATACCTGAAACCCTAACTTTTTAGATACTGCTATTAACAATCTATAATGTATATGCTTGCAGCACTGGCCCTTGCAAACTGAACACCACTGTATCTTCTAGTCATGCCACTAAGCTGTCTCCCTAAGTGTTCCTATACATACCAAATGGTCCAGTGGAATCTGGTGAAGGCAGAGCAGTAATAGTGAAAAGCTGTCGGCTTTTTCTATTTCACCACTAAGAACTACAAATTTAAAATCAAGGGGTTTATCTCATTGTGGAGAGCAGGGTTGGTCCCAACGAATGAAGGAACATTGATCCCCAATTTGGGCAAAAAAAATTATGTTGGAAGAAGTTTCAAAAGTGACACCAAAATTCAGTTGTCTTATGGCACAACGATTATATAAGCCTACCTGTTTTCATACTCACATAAAACATCAAAATGTGCCCTAGGCTGTTCTGCTATATACTAAAATGACAAACCATGGAAACCATTCAGATCAAGAAGGCAGGGTGAACCACTGCAAATACATCTGTGTGTAAACCCCAGCAACCAGCAGATTACAAATCTTGTGGAGCAGGCAGATTTAAGAGCATAGCCTTAAATATTAGCAAGGCCACTTCTGGCACAGTTGTACATCCCAACAATCCCCTTTGTATCTAAACTGGGAAGAACATTTTTCAGGAAGGCTGCCCCTGCACAGGTAGCACTTGTTTCAATGCACACCCTTGCTTTTCCATAGCATTCCATGCCGCCAGCGGGAGCCTGGATAATCCCCTTGGTTTTCTTCTGGCATCCCTCTGTGGAAACCCCAAGCACTGGGCCAGAGGAGCAGAAGGCTGGGACAATGCCCAATGACCTTGATGAATGAACATGAGCCAGCAGGGTGCCCAGGTGGCCAGAAAGGCCAGTGGCATCCTGGCTTGTACCACAAATAGTTTGGCCATTAGGACCATGTGCTCAGCACCAGCGAGGCCGCACCTCGAGTGCCATGTCCAGTTCTGGGCCCTCAGTTCACGAAGGGCATTGAGGGGCTGGAGCGGGTCCAGAGAAGGGCAATGGAGCTGGTGAAGGGCCTGGAGCGCCTAGTCCTACGAGGCTGACTGGGATTTGGGGTGGCTTAGCCTGGAGAAAAGGAGGGTCGGGGGGGACCTTATTGCTCTGTACAATTACATGAAAAGAGGGCAAAGCCGGCTGGGGGTCACCTCTTCTGCCAGGCAACAAGTGACAGAATGGGAAGAAACGGCCTCAGGTTCTGCCAGGGGAAGTTTAGGTTGGCCATTTGGAGGCATTTCTTCACAGAAAACGTGACTAGACCCTGGAACGGGCTACTTAGCGAGGTGGTGGAGTCACCATGCCTAGAAGGGTGCAAGCAAAGTCTTGAAGGTGGCACTTCGTGCCATGGGCTAGCTGACATGGTAGTGTCGGGTCACAGGTTGCCCTCGGTGGTCCCAGCGTTGCCCCCCACCCTGACTGACGGGCGAGCCACCGTGACTGCCGCGTGACCCCCAGCACGGGGTGCCAGCCCTGCCCAGGGCCGCCCCCCGGCCCTCACGGCTCGGCGCTCTCGCGAGATCGGAACGCATCCTCGCGAGAGCCCCGCGCGGGCCCCGCCCCCCCCCGGGCAGGGAGCGCGCTCGCCTGATCCCGCTTTCCCTTTTTCCCCGCCGCTGGCACGCGGCGCCGCCGCCAGCCAACCAGGTAACGGCGCACGCGCTGCTCCTGCCGCTCGCGTTCCCGCTCCGCCCCGGGGGCGCGCTCAGCACCGCCCCGACGGGCACCGACACCGACACCATCCCCATCCCCGGCACTATCCCATCCCCGCTCCGCTCCATCCCCCNGGGAAGAAACGGCCTCAGGTTCTGCCAGGGGAAGTTTAGGTTGGCCATTTGGAGGCATTTCTTCACAGAAAACGTGACTAGACCCTGGAACGGGCTACTTAGCGAGGTGGTGGAGTCACCATGCCTAGAAGGGTGCAAGCAAAGTCTTGAAGGTGGCACTTCGTGCCATGGGCTAGCTGACATGGTAGTGTCGGGTCACAGGTTGCCCTCGGTGGTCCCAGCGTTGCCCCCCACCCTGACTGACGGGCGAGCCACCGTGACTCCCGCGTGACCCCCAGCACGGGGTGCCAGCCCTGCCCAGGGCCGCCCCCCGGCCCTCACGGCTCGGCGCTCTCGCGAGATCGGAACGCATCCTCGCGAGAGCCCCGCGCGGGCCCCGCCCCCCCCCGGGCAGGGAGCGCGCTCCGCAGGATTTCCCGGAGCATCCCGGCGCGCCTTTGGAGTGAGTCTTCTGTTCGCGCAAGAGGGAGTGGAGGATGAAATCCACGGCCGGGAGGCTCGAGCGGAGCGGAGGCTGTGGGAGCAGCCGGTGCCCGGGGTGCCTGGTGGGGGCCCGGGCGCTCCCCGGAATCCCGGGGGGGCGGCGAGTTCCGTCCGGGCCAGAGGTGTCTCCAGGGATGATGAGGGCTGCGGGATTGCCGCGCAGGGCCTCGCGGTGCCGGAGGGCGCTGCCGTGCGGGGCAGGACAGGGAGAGGGCCGTGCTGGGGGGCTGTGTGGCAGCGCCGGCGGGCAGGAGAGCGGCACAGGACAGCCGGGAGAGGGGACGGCCTGGGGCAGCCATCCCCCCTCGGGCTGCTTCCAGTTCTAACCCTGCCTCCGACTGTCTGTGCATCCAGCTCAGCGTCTTTGCACCCAAAGCACTGGGAAGCACTTTCCTAGGACTGGGGACTAAGCCATCGCTTTTACACCTGTGCATCTGCCCGCGCCCGTCAAACCTGAACATTAGTTGGGGGCCCTGTATTTTAGGGCAGATAGGAAGCAATGTATCACATCAGGATCTTGAAGGATGTTAAGCCTGGGAAAACCCCTTGCTCTTTTTTTCTCCTGCTTGTCTACACTTGATGTACTAATCATTTGCAGAAACTCTGAGCGAGTTTTGTGCATTTTTTTTCTTAAAGTCATCTTGAGGGGAAAAAAAAAAACCACAAAACCAAAACAAACACTAGGGACAGCATTTGCTGTCTAAAGTCAGATGACCTGTCCTTGGAAATGATTCATCTGACCTACTCAAATCTAAAACAGTGAGTGAAAGCAAGTTTGTGGGTTTTACTGCCCTAGCGCTTGACAGAGAAAAAGATTGATTCTGAAAAACAAGAGTTTAAAAGACATTCCTAATGTCACTAGGCAATTGAATCCACAAGGAAGCATTGTGAGATGGCTTAATGTGGCTGCACACAAAGTGGAGCATTTCAGCTGCAAAGATGCAAGCAGATTACTGTTCAAGTTCCACTGAAGAATTGTAGTAATTGCTAATTTGAAAAGGTAACTTCGTTTTCTGTTAAGGACTTCTCTGAAGATAACATTTGCTGACTTGAAACCAAGTACTGAAATAGGCACTGAATTTTCGATTGACAGAGCATGTTAAAGCATATGTGTAGCTGTCAGCTTAATTGCTATAGCATATAAGTATCCTTATACTGTAGAAAACGTACAGTTCAAGTGTTTCTATGTTACTGAGAATGTTTTGTTCCATTATTATTGTTCCATCGTAAAGACAGCCAGACTGAAAGAAAAGTGAGTTGAGACTGTGCACAGAGATATGAGAAAGGAGAGCAGAACCAAAGCCTCCGGCCCTACACTTGCTTACTGACCACTGGACTGAACATTTTATCGTGGTGAACCTAGGGGACCAGCTAAACCAGTAGCTGGTTTCAGATATTCTAAGTTGCCTGAAGACTCTCAAGAAAGGAAATGCAGCTTCTTGACTGATTGTAGACGTTGTATCATTTGAACTACAACTGTAACTTGTGCCTCAAAAATTTGGGAACAAATTGTTCCTTTTATTTGTCTATATAGACGTAGCGGTTTCCTTGCTGAGACTGCTAATTTAGGAATAGTACAAAGTACCTAACATTTTTTTCTTATTCTGTTTCATATTACAGAGTCATAGAGATAGCTCTGACTACCTGGTAACGACACAGTTCTGTTCAAAAATGTTAGTTTAAAACTGACCACATCAAAATGGTGAAAGCCTAAAATGGCCAGTTCCACACACAGGTAACTGAAGGACAGAGATTACAGGAGTATTTCAATATTGAACACACAGTGCCAATAGAATTCAATCTTACCTTGGCTCAGACCCAGATCTGAGGATTGTGCTTCCCCTGTAGTTTACCCGAGGGCATTATCTGTGCTGAAAAACCCTTCAAAACAAATAAGAATTATGGGTAAGATTATCCTGAGTTGTGTAGGCAGTCAAGCCTTTAAGACAGAGCTATCTGACTTTGATAGTTCTCAAATATTGTTTTGGAGATCTATAATTTTTGAGATTACTCTCCAATTTTCTTTTCATCAGGAAGTGGGAATCACTTCAGTGTAGAATTATCAGGACTTCAAGGGGGTGTGAGCTTTTCTTTGGAAAAGGGTATAATTTGAATCCACATTTATGTAAAGAATGTATATACACAAATACATTTCTGATACAACTTTTGGCAAATGCTTTTGCTGGCAGCCAGATTTTGGCTTACAGATTTGGGTTACTTTTGGAAAACAGGAATTCTGTTTAACTGTATCTTTATACAGGAAAAGCATAAAGACTTCTAATTATCTTCATCTAATTTTAAGGTGATGGATTTTAAATGGGAGGGAAATTTTCTTCGTTTGTAATTACTTGCAGCAAAATACTTAGCATCATCCATGCATTCAGGGTGGCTGTCAGTATAAAAGTTTGAAAGTGTATGTCCTCAGCAAGGATAGACAGTAAACTTTGTATTCCATCCACGGCTACAAGTTATACTCTGATAAATGCAAATGTAAGTGTTGTCATTCTGTTGTTACAGGCATACACCAGTCTTCAGAAACAGCTTCGTAACTATGTAATTTAAAATATAAAGTTTGAGAGTGAGCGAATTCTGCAAATAAGCCAAAGAAGCTGGGAGTAGAAAAAAGCAAGATGAGTGCATCTGGAGGAAGCTGTGGGAGCCCCAGTTCTGCAGAACCTACAGGAGATTTCTTCAAGGAATTGTGGTCCAAACTGAAAGAATGTCATGATAAAGAAGTACAAGGTACATCCTTACACTTTGAATTCATCAGGTTAGAGTTTGGGTTTGTCAGTTACCACAGGAGGACTTTGAACCAAAATACTCTGTATGGAACTAAATAGATTTTTAATGTCCCAAGTTAATCAGAAAGCTGATTGGATGATTACAAACAATCCTTACAGATTGACCACCTAATCCTGATTTAACAGGATTAAACTAACAACAAGTATAAATGATTTGCTAGGTCATTGAAGAAAAAGTAATGTTACACAGAATCTGTGCTTGCTTAGGAAATATTTAAATGTTACTTTAATGGATTATGATTCAAAGGTTCTAAACCATGTTATTCAATGGGGTTTTTTTTCTTCTGCCTTTGGCTTTAGTCACTTCAGATAAATTAAAAGGACTTGCACTGTTTATTTTCTCTGACTTGTGTAAAACACCACTGCAGATTAACGTTACTGAAGTGAAAAGTATTCCTTCAGGTTTTAGTGTTCTAAATTTTCTTAGCAAAACTTACAGTATTTTTATAATATGCTTATTCTTACATTGTATTTTGTGACCTGTGATAACAATTTTACTACAGATTGACTGTTAGTGTCTGTATGTTCTTCAGTAGTTCAGGAAGGATTGAATTATTGCACAATAGGTCTTGCTATTGTAATATCGTTTTACACGTAGTATTCATAAATTTTTTTTGATAGAAACTTTTTGTAAGAAGTTAATGTTTTTTTCTGCTGATCTAAAGTCACGTGATTCATTCTTTTGGATGGAATTAGAACAGTATTTGACATCATCTTTTAATGAGCACGTCCTTATCCATGATTAGGCTGGAGTAAAAGCAGGTAAGGTTTTTTTGCATTAAGACTTTTATCATGCAGGTAGATCTTCACCTAGATCATTTCAGTGGCCCTGGTTGTTTCCACCAGCCTCAAAACCATTTCGGATCTGTCCATTTAGGTCTAGTTATATCATCACTTCTTCATTTCAAAAACTCTGGGAGAAGAACACACCTCCTCCCACTGAAAGTCCTGATTCAATAATTTGCAGCATTGGGCTGTGACACTTTTTGTTATTAATTATTAAAAAAATAAGACAGGCAACCAACCTAAAAAGCATTTATTTTGGCAAGTGAAAGGGAAGATATATCAGAAAGTAGCATCTTGTTACTTTCAAGAAAAGTATATGTAACCATGTGAAATATAATTTTACTTTGTTTTTCAAAACACACCAAAAAAGTAATTTTTTTATTAACTTTTTAATTGTTGATGGCTCTTTTTGGAGTGGGTGTGATGTCAACCACAGATAAATGCGGAAGTACTGACAGAATGAGATCTGGCAATCTATGGCATGTCTGAACAGCAAAAACTGAGCAAACAAAAAGCTTCAGTGTAGAGAGTTATGTTAAGTGACCCTTTCTCTAGTTTCTTGAGATGTGCAGCACGTGATTTTAAAGTTTTGGTTTTCTTTATGCAGGCAAGATACTCTTTAGAATGCATGCTGGGTGTGGCCAGGTAATTTTGCCACTAGGCAGTCTTTTTCATGCCTAGCGCTTTGTCAGTATGTCCTGCACCGTGTTAGGTAAAATTAGGTCTTCCATGATAACATCAAAGACATGCCTGAAGGATAGTTAATTTTTTCAAAAGGTGGGGATCCTCTTAGAGAAAATGGTACTGGAAGATATTTTAGAAACATCAAACACAGGCTTGCCTGGACTTTGCTTGTTCCTGAAGTCTATAAATAAGAATTAAAATTGACTCATGAGTTTCCAATCTAAATGTCAGCAAAAAATTATTTTATAGGTGATGGAAGGTGGATTAAGGGAGAATAAGTAGTTGGCAAAAAATATTTTTGCATGTACAACGTACAGTGTACTGAGCACTGAAATGGTGGAATTCTTATTATATGTTAAAAATCTGGGAAAAGTAGGATTTATGACACATGAACTTGAAATGGTCAGACATATTATACAATTAATATCTTTAGAATATAGACTAGAGAATACTTTAAACTCAGACAGTTTTAATTGGACTTTATTGAATTTTGATATTGCTATATCGTGAAGGGTGTGTTTTTCCACTGTTACCTAAAAAATTCAGCTTCTTACTCTTTTAAACCGATGACTTGCAAAAAAATCCACATATGGCCCTCTTTAGACAAAACAGCTATCATGTGGCTCAAATTCATTATAAGACAGTGGGTAAGACACCTGCAACCCAGTTTCCAAAGATGTTGGGCATGGTCAGTGTCAGTTGATTTTTGTTGGAATTCAGAAGTGCTCAGCAACTCAGAATAATAGTGATTAAAATTTTATTTTCTTTTATTTCCTATCTGTAAAATATATGGGATACTTGCACAGTGCTCACAAAATTGAAAGGAATTTAATAATGCTCTTTGTAAAGTGACTTATTTCTACGGGTGTTAATTCTTACCTCTGGATCGAAATAAATATAGATACTTTCTGCATGTGGATCTTACCAAAATTGCTGTAGGAAAGGAAATAGCTGGGCGTTCCTCAAAAGTAAATAATTATAGAAAATGGAGCTGGAAGGGATTTTAGAAGGTCATCTAGTCCATCTCTATACCCTTAAGGTAGGATTATGTCTGTGTCATTGCTGACAGAAGCTTGTCCAACCTGTTTCAAGAAAACATTAGTGATAAAGGTTCTGCAGTTTTCCCAGGCACTGTCCATTTTAGGGAAATGCATTTAATGCATTTGAAAATTCATCAGAACAGAAATGGTTATAGCCATAAATGGAAATGTTACAGCTTTGTAGTCTCATCAAGCAGCAAGTTTCATAAAATAGTGTTCTGTGTTTAAATAATCTGCTTAATGATAGTTTAGAGAGTCTCCATTGCGTTAATGGGGATAGTGTGTCATTTATTAACACTCTTAGGAGCTTTAGGCAGTGTAGATTTATATAGTCTGCAGCTTGTCTATTCCATAAAAATACTGTGTGAAAGATAAAATTGAGAAGGTGCCTAGTGCAATTCCATGTAGGTTTATATGCTCACTAGAGTGTTAAATAAGGAAACCTGGAAAAGCAAAGCTCCTGGAATGAGTATGCTTAAAAACTCACAATGCCCTGGAAAAGCAAAAGGAAGAGATTACACCAGATGTAGTAATTCAATGCTCTTGGATAAATGTAACAGACTGGTTTCCTGCCTTCTCATTGCATTCATTGAGCTAAGAAAAAATGCAACCTTTAAGTAACTAGTTTAGTTCCTCCTGAATTCAGGTGAGAGGGGAGATAGTGTTACCTGTAGCACAGTACTGGGCATTTTGAGGCCTGCCTCTTCAATTGGTGGGTCAGGTTGCCAAAGTTACAATCCTAAATACTTGCTGAACAGACTACCTGTTCATACAGGAGATGCATTGTTGTGCAGCTTCATTCCTTCCAATGGGTGTGGAGCAGCATTAAAGCACGCTTTATAGGGGTTCTAATTGCAGATGCCTAATTGACTTGGTGAATAGCAACTACTTAAAAAAATAAACCCTCTTTCTGTGCTGATCTGCATGATAGAACATAACATCTCACAGGTGCTGAACACTTGGAGATAAAAGAAATTTTCCTGCATTTCCTAACAATTTTTTCAAGTAGTCTCTGCAGTTATCTCATTGTCTCACTGGCATCTTGTAGCAAGCATGGGATCAGTGATGCTGTGGCTGGCCTGACATTGTAAGTGGCCCAAAGAGTGAACCTTCTCAAGCAAGTAGTTTTCACTTTTGAGCTGTTCCCAGCTGAGCGTGGCAGGGGAGGAAAAGAAAGTCTGTTAGCTGCCTTAACCTACATTTTCTGTAGTAGGATGTAGTATCAGCTCTATGTTTTGGCTTAAATTCAAAATTGTCAGAAGTTCTCTTATATGTGTTCTGGTTTCAGAAGTTTGTCCTGTCATCCAAAATGCATAACGCTTTTTCAAGAGAGCTTACAAGACACCTAATGTTCAACCTGAAAATGGTAACAGCTTTTCATAGTTAGAAGAAAATAATGACACTAGGAAAAAATTATGTTATTTTCTGATGTCATATGAAAATTCCTGTTGGATTTGTATTTAAGAAAATGTTCTGTCATTGGGGTCTGATTATTTTTGGCCATTTGTTTGGAAGAGGAATGGCCAGCTTATGTGTTGGTAATCATATAAATTTCCATAGCACTGCGTCCAGCCTGTTATACTGTGCTGTACTTGAAGCAGCTTTATCTTCCTGCCCCCATGCACATACAAACACACACAAAACCTTGGAGCAGATTGACTGGACCAGTTGTTCTGTCCCCCGGGCTGTCAGCTGGCCGCTCCTACCTAGAACATCAGTTGTATTTGCAAACCTTTTTACTTCTGTACAGAATATTTGTTTAGGAGTGTGGCAGTCTTAGTGGGAGAAAGGCCACAGATGAAATACCATTCCTCAATTCACCTCAAGATCCTCCAAGGAAGCTTTGGCTGAGAGAGTATTGTAGTTCATCTCCAGTGACGTCGTCCTTTTGTGCTTTAAAGCCTTGACTCACATATTTTTAATGTTTCCTTTATATGTATACACTGTAATACATTTCAGAGTTCAGTGTTTGCTTACTTCATTTCCAGTGCCGTTGTATGCATTTATGGGCACACAGAGCATATTTTATACTATTTACGTGGGCATAGTCAATGAAAACATATTGACAGTGCTGGCTATTCATGTGTAGGATTTTTACAGAGGTATTTTATACCTGTTTAAGTGGGGATCTGTGTGTTTGTTTAAGAAGTCCCTATTTTCTAGATATCATAATAACTGTATTTGTTTGCAAGATCCTGTAGAACATACTCAAAAAGTCCAGAATAAACCATTTGCTGAGTTGGTTAGAGCACAGTACGAATAATGCCAAGGATGTGGGTTTGATGCCCTTAGGCATCTTTCACTTATGAGTTAGACTTGATGAGCCATTTGGGTACCTTCTAACTCAGAACATTCTGTGATTTTCTGTCCACATTAGTGACATTTTTTTTGTCTCTTTTCAGATGTCATTGACAAAAGGAAAGTTAATTTATTGTTTCACTAATTTTTTAAAATCAGAATTCTATAACATGTATTTACTTTTTTCTACTTTTCAGGCTTACAGCTGAAAATATCTAAGTTGAAAAAGGAAAGATGCTTGTAAGTACTCACCCAAATGGTCTAATTTATTAAAGGAGAGTCAGACAACCATTGAGTTATAATTTTTGTAAGATCAATTGAGGTTTCCTGGGTTCTTCCTTCAGAAGTTACGGAACCCTACTCACTTTAATAATTCAGTTGAAGTCATCTGAAGATGTACATAACTCTTTTTAAGGTGTGTAACCTGAACACTGGGTTTGCCTTCTTTGAACAAATGACTCCTACAGTTTTCTTATCTATAATATTTCTAGGACGCCTGTCAAGATGTTGACTATTCTAATATGAAAGATAATTAGGCAGATATCTCAAAACAGAGGTCAGATCTGTGAAAGAGAAGCAAGTGACAAGACAAAGAGTCAACTTTATTTAGATTTTTTTTGCTGCATTTGCCTTTACTATCAGGTATTGTGCATTAACTCAGCTTTCAGCCATTCAATAAAGATTCTGGTACTAACCTTGCTAATTTTCACTGAATTCTTGTATTTTAAGACTTCTTTTGCAGTCATTATTTTTACTTATTTTTAGTTTGATTCATTAGAAGCAATTTGGGAAAAAATCTGAATTACAAGATTTACATGTGCTGCAGCATTAAATTAGCATTTATTTTCCTTCTGCTGACTACAGCCATATTTAATTAAATGATAACAGATATGCTTATGTGATTCTTTATTTAAATTTTCACTTAAGACTTAATGGCATTAATATTATGGTACTATTACATATGACTTGTATTATGAGTTGCACTTTATAAAGTGCTGTGTAGGAGGAATAACAAAAAATTATTTGATCTTTTTCCACTGTGGAAAAAATATAATTATATTAGATATATTAAATTAAACTCTTTTGAAAAGTAGCAAAAATACTCCAGATTTGCATTCACAGCATTGCCATCTGCAGTCAAATATACTCTTAGACTGCAGTATCACAAATAATATATTTATGTTAGTAGATGTTATAATATTAAGTTATTATACAGCTTTCAGTTAGCAAATATTTGGTGCTATGTGTTATTCTAAGAGACTACACTTACACTCCTAGAAAAAATCAATTTAACATCTTGTTATTTCTTAAATATAATTTATAAATGAAGTAGTTGTTAATTTTTAATCTAAAAGAATTTATCTCTTGCTGTTATTGTTAGCCTGGTGTATCATAAGTTGCTTCCATGTTCTGAAATCTTAAATGATCAGTCAGTTTTCTAGATGATAACTTTTATCAGTGATGTGACTGAACACATATCAAATGGTTTAATTGTTATTTGTTGGAATCTTTCTGCAACTCCCACACTGCAGATTCAGTATTGTTACATAGGAGGTCTTGTTCCCCTTGGTGCATCTGAATACCTGAGGTTTAGTATTTCAGACTTGGTAATCAGCTGACAATGTGTGCCTTATTTTGTATCCCACTCCAGCACTGGAGCTAATGACTTGTAAGCTCTAGGTCAGAGACCAGCCATTATGCAGAGTGCCTTCATGGCCAAAAATGTCTGTCACATTTATCAGGTGCACTGGAATTTTAAGGGGGGAAAAAAACCCCAATCCACCAACAACCTCTCTCGTTCTGTCATATTAGTATCTTCATGGGACATTTTATAGGGTTTAGGCAGAAGGCATGTAGTATTAGTGTATGTTAGTGCCTTTTTATTTATTAAAAATAACTTAATGCTATAGAATGACTTAAAGTTAGCTAGAGAAAGGATTTTAAAATTTGCTATTTTAGGCCTCCTGTAAGTTGCATAAATTGGAAAAAAAATGAATTTTTTTTTATATGCCTAAACATCAGAAAAATACAGATTGCTTTTGTCAGGCTTCAAATTTTACCATGATCTGGCTGTACTGTGTTAATGAGATGAGGTAACAGAACTTTAATGTGTTGTCCTCCCCAAGTGAAAGTACAAATCTCATGTTGTTTGCTTGTAACTGTTTTATAGGTTGAATATGCAGTTGAAAATGCCTAAATTGGTCTGGATGGTAGTTCAGAAAAATAAAGCATCTGTATTTGAATTTCACAATTAATAAAACGTGTTTGTGATTGTACACTGTAGAAGCTTTTGGCTGTTCCAGCCACTTTAGGGCCCATGATTTCTAATTTCTTGTATTACTGGAATGCCAGCAATATGAAAACGTGTTTGACAAAACATATGTTAAAGGGATAGTGCCAATATAAAAGTGTGTTTGTGTAAAAGAACTGTATCAACAAGTTTGTAAATATGTTTTCATTTCCTGCCATGTGTGTGCTTAACAGCTTTTCGTGAGCCAGTTTCATGGCTTCCTCAAATAATCCATTTCAGGCACACTGAAAGCAAACAACTGCTTTCATGGATATGTGAAAAGGATTCCCTGGTAAAAAGAAGAGCTGGGAATGAATTCTCAGAAGTTAGTCCTTGTCGTGTTACATAGATTCAGCTGCTTAGCTTTTACTGAACATTAATTTCCTTGTAGAAAAACATTGTGCTTCTTGCTCGTACCTTGTTCACACCTTGAAGAGGTCTTGTGATCCTAAAATAAAAGTGAAGTGGAGCTAAAATTTGGAATGTAATGTTACTGCTTTTCCTTACCTCATTTAAGAAGAAAATACTCCTGTTAATTAATTAGCTCTGGCTTTTAGGGAAGGTATTTTCCCCAAGACATTCTATTTCTGAGTGTTTTGGAAAGAGTTATTTTCATTGTATTCGTATTGTGGGAATATGCTGTAGACTCTTGAAAATAGCTTCTTGAAGAAACAAACTTCTAATGGATCTAAAGACTTTTCAGAGATTTCCAAACTTAATGTGGTTTGCCACACTGCAAGATTCACTGACTGCTAAGACCAAAATGACCTGATTATGAAAGCACCCATTAAATTCCCAACAGCTCGACAATACAGTAAAGTGTAAGAGAAGTGTTTGAGGTTATGTTCGCTGAAATTGTTGCTTGAATATTGTTAGCTTTTATGCCTTGGCTGTCATCAACTCTAATTTTACCTGAGCAAAAATCAGATTTATCAACAAAAGATCAACTGTAATATGAATTAGAAATGAGCTGCATCTTTCCTAATTCAGTCATTTCTAAATTATCATGCATCAGAAACGCTTGCTTTGTTTATCTTCAACTTATTTGTTCTGAAGATAATCATATTTCCCAAGAATATGAAAGACACATCCCAGCGAGAATTCTCTATTGAAAAACTAATAGCTGTAATTTAATGCTAGAACTGATCTTTTTTTTCTCTGTTTGATTTCAGGGATGCAGAAAGGCTTGAAGAGTTCTATACCAAGAACCAACAGCTCAGAGAACAGCAAAAAGCACTTCATGACACCATCAAGGTTTTAGAAGACAGGTGAAGTAGTGTCTTTTAGCTTTTGAGTTTGTTGTGTTTTGCTCTTACAGAGTAGCTCTGGACACTTTGCAAGTTGAGTTTATTATGTTTGTGTGGTTTTGTTATACTGTTATTTTCAAAGTGCTTAGCTTGCTTGGTTCAGTTAAGATAAATAGCATAGAGTGGCTTGGGAGGCAGACAGACATTTTAAGGTGTAGTCTTTTGCATCCGTTTTTGTAGAGGTATATTTACATATTGATCAAAATGTAATACAAATACAAAACCCAAAGACTATAGTATATTGTGAAACTCATTAAATAACTCACTAGGTAATCTTTCAAATTTGAAGGAGTCTTTTTTACCAGTCGTCTGTTTTACCTAAATTTAATCACAAGTTCCATCTTTGGCTTCTTTTGGACTTAGGTGTTCTCATTGTCTTTTGATCTCTTCTCCCTTTCCCTCACTTTCTGTTTCTGTTTAATCTGGTTTAGCGAAACAAAACCAATAGACATGAAATTACAATGCATTTTTTCATCTTTAAAAATTATTCCTGTTTTAGAATGTGTATGTTAAATGTGCTATTAATGGGCTCTCAGAAGCCTTCTGGGAACAGGAGATCATTACATGGTGAATTATTTTCCAGCATTCCTGTGTTACCTCAAATTTTAGAGCTATGAGACTCAGTTTTTGCTTTCAACTCCATTTCTCTGTGAAAAGCTTTAGGAGCAAACTTGTATCCATGCAGGTAATAAACTTTCACATCACGTGAGTAAAAAGACACTCGTGTGGATGGACTTTTCTAATCCCTTAGAAGATTAACTACTCACTGCAGAAGAGTCTTTAAAGTTATTTAATACAATGGGATTGCAATATGGTGTTTACGCAATCCGCAATCAGATAAGTTGGTATGAAGAAACATTACAATATTTTATTTCCATAATTCCACAATATTAGAATACCAATAAACCAGTATGGCTTTTACTTCCAATATTCAACTGTGGAATTGGACACTTTGCTTTTTTTAATACTTCATGTGGTAGCAACAGCCATGAAGAACTCTTGACTAACTGGTTTCTTATTTAGCAGGCAAAAGAAAGTCTGCTTTTCACTTTAGTAATATTGTTAGCTTTTCGTTGTTCACCAGAAACAAACATACTTCAGTTATAACCTATAAAATGAACATATATTTCATTGCATGAATGAATATGTCAGATAGGATGGAACGATTGTAACAAGTCCTTTCTCATCACGGATGTGCTTTAAACAGCAGATCTAAACCATGAGAGACAGTGGAGTCAGTGCCTCACGTGAACTTTTCGATCCACTTCTAGTTATTGATGTCTACATAAAGATAAAGAATTTCACATTTGCTTGGCATTTGTTACAGTGTGAACTTAGTATTTTTCCTTTTTATTTGATTATTTTGCTTAACAACAGTGCTATATCCTTCTTAGATCCAGTAATAATATTGAATACTTACTCAAATACTTTCTAAATACGTACCAAAATGATTTACTTATTTTTATTTTCTTGAATGAACTTTACTTACACTGAATGGTAATTTATATCTGACAGTATTCTTAGTAGGACATCTCACAAAGGCTTTCAGTGGCAAAGTGTAGCATGCTCTATTTTACTTATTCGAGTAATGTGTGTTGCTTTAAAAGTATCCAGTATTTACAGTCATTTATGCAAATGTTAATGCATGCAGTATTAGATGGTTTGGAAATCTCAAAATATTGCTATGTCAACATATAAACCCACAGTACTTAGTGGTGTTCTGCATAGTTGTCAGAAATTTTCTGGTTTTCAAAATGTATTAAGCATGGATATCTGCTTCATGTATGGCAATATTTTCTCAACAGAGCAACATTTTCCTCTCAATTTTATTGCAGATTAAGAGCAGGATTATGTGATCGTTGTGCTGTAACAGAAGAACATATGAGAAAAAAGCAGCAGGAGTTTGAAAACATCCGGCAGCAGAATCTCAAACTTATCACTGAGCTTAGTGAGTTTTTTTGCGCAAATCTGAAGGCAAAACATACTACTTTGTAGACTAGTTCTTCATGGATTCCTGTAACTTGATGTAATTTATATGTGGTGTGTTTAGTAAGCCCAAAAATTTCAGTCAGGGGATACTTTAACTCTACAGTCTGAAAATATGTAACATACCATTTACTAGTCATTTGACCCACTTCTTTAGATTGAAGTGCCGATACTGAAAGTGAACTGACGTGGAAAATCTTACAGTGTAAAGTAGCTACTTTAGATAAAATGTGACTGCTTCTGTTTATTCCTACAGCTAGAATGACTGATTGCCAGCTTTCCTAAGGAAGCCCTGACTTCAAAAGGAACCGGTGATTGCAAAGTAGCAAATTTAGACATAAGTGCTTGGAGTCCAGCTTGTGTCCTGTAGTTAGTTGGACTTGAACTTTAGCTGCAGTAAACTCATAACTTTCACATAACCCAGTGAAGCCACAAAAGAATCTACACCAGGCAGCTGGTAGACAGCACATTTTGAAATAGGAAAGTAGTACATGCAAGGCAGAATAAACTGTTCTAGGTGACATGCAGGCAGGATGAAAATGCATTAATAAAGAGAGTTTGGAAACATTGGTTCTATGAAGTGCTAAATAATACAGGATGAGTTTTAAAATGTTAGTCATATCTTTACCATTTATTACCTTATATTGTCTTGTTTAATTAAAAGCAACGAGACATTCAGTGGGATTTAAAATATGAGAAATGGCAGATACAAAAAGTAGCTTTTTAGTGCTTAATTAGGTTGTGGAAATACTATGTTCTGTACTAATACAAGATATATCAAATTTTCAAGAATTTTTATTATTGGACATTTATATAAAAATATTCTGTATTCTGAGTTTAGTGATTCATAACAAACAGGGTACAGCCAATCTTTAAATAAAGCTCTGAACCTTAAAAATCAGGGTGAGACCTATTAGGTACATACCTTCCTGAACACTGTCTGACAGAACAGTAGGCTTCTTTGGATTAGGGTTGAGATTTGTATGACAGCCAATGAAAAAGGTCAGTCAAGAGTAATCCAGAGGTAAAATATACAACAGAATAAGAACAAGAATATAAAAATTAAAGCCAAGAGAAAAGTTGTGAGCTAATCAGTATGTTAGTTTGAAACAGCATGGAAAAAAGGCTGAAGGGTGATGCCATAAGCTTGTGTGAAGTACAGAGTGAATTGGAAATTAAGAAAAATAAAATCAAGAAGTTTTGACTAGTCTCTCTTGAAATTTCCAAAATATTTAACTGACTTTTAAAGAAAAGCTGCTTGCTTCAGTGGCTAAAAGAAAGTTCTAATTGCTTTATACTTCCTAGGTTACCCTCAGCCTAAGGAAGCAGTTTTGTCCATGGAGTCAAGTGAGGAATTCATTCATCTTTACAACACAGTCTCACTTGTATGGACATAGACAAAAGTAATTAATGATTGTGTAGGACTGACATTACAATCCAGTAGTCATGAACCTTTGTGTTTTCTAACACATTGCAACCTTTTTAATGGTTAGCTTGAAATTTCATTTTTTAAACAACAGAAAGGGGTTTGCATTTTGCAGTTAGTTACAATTGCAGTTAAAGGACCTGACAAGATTATGATGTTAACATGTGTGCATTGGGTTTTTTTCTCTTTTTTTTCTTTAAATTGCAGTGAATGAAAAAACCAACTTACAGGATGAAAATAAAAAGATAACTGAACAGTTCCAGCAGTTACAGAAGGAGCTGAAGTAAGTTTTGAGTTGGTTTACATACTCCCTGCTTTCCCATATTCCTTAATAGAAATGTCTGGGAATATAAATACCAGCTTTTAAGTGTTTGAAACTGTTTCCTCTTTTTGATATGTTATGAAAGACAGTGTACTGCCTCTATAGCAATATAAGCCTAGCTTCTTTGTATTGTGCAGATTTTTTCTTTTCTTTTAAATGTGCGTGTCTTCTTTTAAACTGAGAGAGGTACATTTATCATAGAATTTTATTTTTTTTTAGCTTCTGGTCATAGAGTATAGCAAAGCCTTATGCTTCATACTTTTCTTCCTCAGTTGACTCTTTATCAAGTCCTTCCTTGTAGGTTAAGACTTCAGAAAAGCTGTTTCTCAACTAGTTTCTGAAAAGGTCCCAGGATCTTGCAATAAATTGTAAAAATTAACTTAAAATAATTTTACAGTTTTGAAAGAAGGAAAACCATAGTAAATTTTGAAAGAAAACCATAAAAATAGGAGGCTATGAATTGAACATCAAATTTTAATTCGATACAGCAAGAATGTGCCATCTAATGCTGTAGTTAATATGTAAATATGGTGGGTTTTGCAAGGCAGAGGTAGTGTTCCTTTCTTGTTATGGTCTGAAACTTACCTCACTTCTGCATATCTGTGGGTATGTTCCATACATGCATGGGGGAAATGCGACAGGATGTGTGGACTTGATACATAAGCCTTTAAATGCATGCAATTTTTTCTTGTCTTTGTCAGAATGTGACTTTGGTAGAGGAGTAAAACAACTAGAGTTCAGTTCAGAATTACTGTGGTCCTATTCCTTTCTATTTCTTGGTTTGTCACCCATCCTTTGAACCTTAATTGTCATTTCTTTTTCTGTATACATTTAATCTTCCTGGACTAACATAGTTCATGACCATACGAGTACTACTTTTTATTACCAAGTAGGAACAAATTTCTCTCCTTTGCAATGTATAATTGTTTCTTAGCAATGGTTCTCCTATTCAGCTTGAGAGCAGTTACGAGGTGACAAAAAATTGACACCAGACAGACCCATCCAAATTCCTTTAGTTTGATCCCCAATCTTGCAGTTTAGCTTCCGGTAAAAATCTCCAGCCAGTGTAGGAAAGTTGAGTATTACCAATGTAACACTAAGTTACTTGCTCTGCATGTTTGGTGCTCATGTAAATGAGTGCAGAATTGAGTGGATAAACAGTAATTAACAAGGATGGTCGTGCTAGTTTTAATATAGTCACTGCGTTTGGATGTTTTGGCTGAACTATAGTCATGTTACTTTATTTAGAATTAACAACTTAGATCAATATACTATCATTGCACAGGTAGCAGATTGTTTCTCATGCATGGCATGAAATCAGATTTTTGCAGTCGTCTGTATTTTGTTACCAAGGTGTAATATTAGGGGAAAAAAATTCTAAAAATTCTCCATAAAAATTAAATCAATGAAATTGTAGAAGAATTGTATTATCTGACCCTTTATCAGGATTAGGATTTCATTATGCATGGATCGAAATAGCAAGGAAATTTCTTCAAAAACCTTTTCTGGGGTCTCCGGTAATTCCATGTTTCAGAAATTATTTGTTACATAGTTATGTATATAGCAGCTTCTTCACTTGATGTTTTTTTTCTTTGATGGTGTGTAGGAACTACCTCTTGATTTCCACAGAACTAAGGTACAGAAAAACAGAGTAGGTTAATTAGTCATACAAGGCCACACATGCCAGTAAATTTAAAGAGAACTCTTAACAGTCAACTTAAATTGGCAAAATAAATAGATGAACATATTGTTTTCCTGTTTGTTTTGATTTGTTTCTTAAGATATTGCTAGTAGATTATATAGTTTTCCAGTGCTTTCTTTGTATATGTGGTAGAACAGAGGACTTAAAAAATCACACAATAGGATTTGTCAAGACTTCAGAGCATCAAGTGCATCAGTGCTTGTTATTGTGTTCAAAGTTAACCATTGTAAAAAGGCTAACAGCAAAAGCGCTTTTTGTCTGAAGCCAGATAGCGTTTTACAGGTTTCCATTACCTTCCTTTGTATAAAATCTTGTGGTTCACTTCAGTGGAACAGAATCTGTATTTCCTCTTCTTCCCTTAGATCAAAACCTTATATCCTTCTCTTTATAGTTAGGAAATGATCATTTGGACTGTATTTTCTCTTGAAAATTGTAAGGAAATGTGTAACTGCAAAAAGATGACTGAGCAGGCAGAGTTAAGATTTCCGTGCACTTTTCTTTCACTGCCTCTTCCATTTCTCACTGCCACCACAGGGCAGGTAGCCTCTTACTAAGTACTAAACAAGCTATTTAAGATAAAAGATCCAAAATAAACACTTTTTTTGTTATTTCTTTGCTATGTCTAGATAGAGTTTTTTGAAGGAAAATACAGTGATTTTTAATGGTAATTTTTATATACTGACTCTGCAACAGAGTTAACAGCTGTTAGAACTGACATTGTGAGAGAAAATAAACATTACAACTCATTTTGTGTTTTACATGCTTTTTACATTAATCTCTGAAGACCTTTATGAAGGGAATTAGAAGTGATATCAAATCTCTGAAGAGGGATTGCTTTGAATACGGTACTGTCCACTGCTATTTAAAGTTGTCCAAAAGCTTTTGGTTTGTATTTAAGGCAGTATTCTTGGGATATACCGGGGGAGAGATACTGATCCATCCATTTCAGCGTTCTTTTGTTAAAGAAGCACATGCTTCAGAGGACAAGCTCTAACCTCTACAATCCCTAGTTTTTCCAGGGAAAAGGTCTTTTCTAGTGCAGTAATTATATGTTGACGTCAAATGCGAAGAGCTAGGGTTGTATCCTCTTCTTATGTTTGATAGAGCAGTGGTGAATTTGTTGTTAGATATATCGAAAAACTGGCTTGTAGTATTTAGTTCTTTTATACTGTGATGTTATTGAGATGACTGCATTTCCTAAATTGTTGCTTTCTTGGGCCGTATGACTGTCCTCCTTGCTGAAATGAAAACTTCATCTTGCTGATTTGGGGTTTTGTTTGACCACTTGATTTGGTCTCCAGGGAGCAAAAGCAGCAAGCAGTGGAATTAGAAGAAGGAGTCATTCCAGATTCTCCAGTTCTGACCTCTTCTTTTTCTATGGTTAATCGTATGAGGAGAAGAAAAGAGAATAGGCATATCCGATATACAGAACATACACACTCAGATTTGGAACTTAGCAGCAGTGGTAAGAGTTTTGTATTTTTTTCTTAATTAACTTAAAAATTGTCTTAAGGGCTAAAGAGAAAGATGATATATGAATTTGATTGCAAGGAACAAAAACCAAGAAAACCCCAGACTTACGGGGTTTTTTAGTGTGCATTTTTTCTTTTTGTGCAATAATACATGAGCCAGGGGAAAAATGTGTTTAGCAGTAACTGTTAAATCAGTGGTATGCTCAGAACATATCTCAGCCTTCTACTTTTCTTCATCCACGTGCTAAGGTAACAGCTTTCCAACCTGTATTTCTTGTGTAAGTACAAATTAGGTAAAAAAAAAAAAAAATCCGGTCAGGTTTGCCTTGTGCGTGCAGCGATGTCACCACCTAGTGGAGAGGGAAACGAATGTTTTACCACATCCCTCAGTTCTTCTGCAATTAAAGTAGTTTTACTGAAACTGGCAGATACCTACATGATCCTTCTTTTTCTAGTACTGATATACCATTTGCATTTGTTTTCTGTCTTAAGTCTAGGAGTATTGTGCGTATTTTATTTCACAGTTTTGTTCTGTAATGTCATAGAAATAGCTCTAATATATTTTAACTAGGAGAAATATTTTTTGTGAAATAAGGGTCTTTGTGCTTGTGTTTTAATGATACACAAGAAATACGATAATCCAGGTGCTCTTAATATGTTAATTTATCTTCTGGCATAAAAAGGGCGTTTTGAATAATGTATGAATACAATTAAATATGAGTCTTGACTAAAAGCCTCTTTCCAAGAATAAAAACACGACAACAGTAGGGTGAAAAGGGTGAGCTGATTATTCATGCTCTTTGTTTTGCCTTTGAAATTCTTAGTGCTCTGAATACTTTCTCCCTTCCAAGCATAGCTATTTCTCTCCATTTCTGAATAAAAAAATGGAGCTACTAAATTAATCCAAAGTATAATATTTAAGAGATTTTGTAAATATCTGTCACAGTTAACGGCTATGAAAAGCTAGGTAGAAAGGACTATGTGGCAAAGTTAGTCCCATGGATAGTTTACTCTTTAATTGTTTTGTTGCCATATTCACTAGACAAACATAGCTTGAATACATATTTTCATGTACTCAGTATAGACAGTGGTGTACTTTTGTGTTAGTATTGTTTTAGGGCTGACTGGCTGGCATCATATTTGTGAGAGAAAGGATTAATATGAAATATTTGTGACTTTATTCTGAGGTATAACTATGACAATTATCAGATGTGCTTAGATTACTGGGCCTACTGAGATATATAAATTCAGATTCAAGTGCTTTTAAGGTCTGTATCATAGTCTGCATCTACACAAAATTATCACATCAGAATACCTAATTTCACCATGTGAAAATGTTTCCACATGTCCTAGAATTTGAAAAAAATCCGCTCTTTTCCACACAAGTGAACAGTAACCACGGAGAAGAGATACTAGTGGCAGACACCTGTGATCCACAACTGTCTCCTGTACCAAGTAAGTGTATAAATAAATTTAGTTCTAATTCCATTCGAATTAAGGCAAAAATATTTTAAAATTGAAGGTTCATCTCTTTAACAAAGAAACATAAATGGTGCAAACCTTTTAAACTCTTTAATGACTGTGAGAATCAGCATGGAATCATTCATGCAAGTCAGGGTTGTGGTAATTGTAATTTTTGTGTTTTCCAATCTTATTATCTTGCCCCAATTTAATGAATTGAGTCATGTTAAATCCTTCAAAGATGGGAAACTCATCTATTTGTGTCTAATAAAAACAAAGGAAAAATAATGGTAATTGTCAACAAGTACATATGCAAGACAAACATTTTACTATAAATATGCATTACCACTGTTCTACATGCTTTTATCAGACTATTTGTGCCCTGAAATGGGAGTTTGAAAAGCAAGTTTATACTGACTTGTCTTTGTATTTTAATTCTGGAAAGCTGTATTCAAATTAGAAACATATTTCTCTATGCTGATACAGTGGTTTACTCTCATCAGAAATTCTTCTTCTGGTCCCTTTCTCCACTTACCACTTTCAGATATGATTTTTATCTGACACAGATCAAACTATTTCCATTAATGCTGATTTTAATTTGTGATCTGTTTCTGTGTTTGTACAATCTGTGTACGTGGATTAAGCGACTATAACATATGTGTAACTGACTGTAATTTTCTTTCAACTCACAAAGATAAACCAAGGGTGGGAGGCTATCCGGTTCCAAAGCCATCTATTAACTTGGCTGCAGTTGTTGCAGAAACAATTGGCCTTGGTGTTCAAGAGGAATCTGTAAGTAGCATTCCCAAATTTCTTACATAACCAGCTTTTTGGGCCAGTTGTTTTCAAAGACAGTATTTTTTTCTCTTTTGCATTAAAATTCTGCAAAGGCATTCCAAGTTCCAGCAAGCTCACTTTGGTTTGCTTTTTCTTACTCATTACTGAATTGCTGTAACAAGAAGAGATACAACTGAGCTGACCTGTCTGGGGGTTGGGAGGAGGGAAGGGACATGGTTCCTGCTTTGTATAGAACCATCAAGTTTTATTAATACAGTGATCCAAATTCTTGGGTTTGCCAAACTCCTTTTATGCAGTAATCACGTCTAAGACACGGAAAGAGAGTATGAGGTGATGAGACTGTTGGTGACTCCAGGTGGATTATTTGATGTTTTTGAAATTTATAGTATGCAGACTGTTTCTCTGTGTGTGTGCATTTGAATGATGAATTATTTTCAATTTCCATAAGATTTCTTCAAAGTTCTGAATGTTTCAATTTGAATTGGTCCTCAGAATATTTATGTGCAAACCTAGCATATTTCTAATTTTTACTTCCAATATCTTCTCACATTTGCTTTCTTTGTTTTCCTTCACCATCTGTAAGGAGTCCCAGAGTGTGCTGAATCTTCCCCGCACTAATACAGTTATGAGCCAGGCTCCAGAGAGCATGCAGTCGGAAGACTCAAGAAAACATCTCGTTTCTGAATCAAGAAATGATGACAACAATTTAGGGTGTGTTATTAAAAAAAAAAAAAATCATGGTGATGGTGGTAATAGTAATAGTAGTAATAATAATAGCAGAAGTATTGTTTTAAGCAGGCTTATATGAAGTTCTGATTTTAGTAGAACAGAAAAACTTCAAAGCATTTTTCTTTCAACACACAGAAATAAATATGTTCATATCATGGGAGTTTCTTTCAAGTAAATAACATTGGAAGCAAAGACACTGATAGAATGCAAAACTGTGGTCTATGACTTAATTCACAAACCTCTGATTTGGGCTTTTTGTGTACACAGTCCCTGCCTTCCTGACTTCTCATTCTTGCAAGGTATCTTCTGAGGACTGTAACCCTGGGGATAATGGGCCTGAAGTTGGAATAGGAAAATGATCATAAAACTTTCCTGCTGATTAGGTGTCATATTCATTTACTGTTGCCCTTTCCACTCTTCTCAGGATGTTGTGGTCTAAACTGAAATTTGTTGGCCTTATTTGCCATCTTGAATGCATAGTTTATTGATGGCAGGTTAAAAACAAGAGTACCTGAAAGAAGCTTGCACTCTTTTCCTTCACTTGCAGAAGCTTTGAAAATCTGTTGTTACGGTTTTAAGATCTATACAGGAACCTAAATAGACTGCATTGCAAGCATTCTCACTTGCTTCCTTTTCACTGCACTGAAAGGTATGGAGTCCTTGGATAGAAGAGATTCCTGGGCAGGCTTAGGTCTGTCCTTGGTTTTCAGTTGAATGTGGAACAGAATTGCACACCATACCAAAATGAAAGGCAAGATCCGTGTTTTGTTTGCCTTTTACAGCTCTTAAGTACAATAGTACTTTACTCCTTAAATAAGTTCCCTTTTGTTTTTCCTTCTCTTTTCAGTTCATACTAGCAACTTGTACAGCTTTAAAGCAGATTAGTAATAGGAAACCTATAATTTTTGTATATCTCTTTCTCTCCTCCCAGCCTGTGTATACCAGAAAAATCTCTTATCTCTCATTGTATTCAGTATTTCAGATCCATCTCAGAACACCCCACCACATGCTGACTGGGATTCTCAGGCAGCTTCTCCTGTTTTTGGAGCTTCTAGCAGTATGAAGAGCAGTTCAAGTACAGGTCATGCTCCTTGTATTTTAGATTCAGGATTGAAGCCTAATCTCAAAACCAACCTCTTCAACAATCCATCCAGTTCCAGATCACATAAAAATAAATCAAAATCTGAAGATGTTGCTTTTGTTGCACCACTGAATCTTGGAATGGAAATGAACTCAGTTATCAGTCAGGCTTCTATCCATAGGCAAATGGTTGTGAAAAAGAACACTAGTGAGGCGGTAGCCTGTGTTGGAAACACTTGCACAGCTAAAAATGAGGTTATCAAGAGTGATTTCCTTCTTGTACACCAGAAGCAGCTGGAAGGCAGGTGTGCTAAGAGAAAGAAAACTGAAGATGATCATGCTGTTAGCTGTGAAAAAGCATCATTCAACAAAGAGAACTCTGTGCCCTTTCGATCAGATGTTCAGCAAATTAATGGGGAACATACAGTCGATAAGCCCTTGGATCTGTCTGATCGCTTCTCTGGAGCTCGTTGTCAAGAGAAAAAACAAGGAAGTGAGGAGACATGTAAAAATAGACTGAAACAGGTGACTCTGCATGACATTTTTTCACACCTAGGGAAGCCCATTCCTGAAAGCTCATCCATTCAAAATGCCAACGAGAGCTGTTTGTTTGGCAGAGATTTACAAGAGGGATCCTATGTACAAGAGCCAGTGCTGGGAAAACCATTCCCAGATAAGAAAAACCAGATCCAAATGAAAGAAGAAGTTCCTCCCTTCAAATTTGCACCAATGCCAAGTTCTGCAGAGACAGAGGAACTTTTTGGTGATGTAAAGGTATATGCTCTTCTGATTTCTCTTCTTCTTTGTAATACTATATTTAAGTTTTGAGAAATAGTAAAATTGCAATATGTTGTTAGGTTGCCAGTGGCCAGGTACCAAATAGAAAGAAAACAAGGACAGGACATGGAGAGTCTGAACCAGCCTCTGTACTTCAACCAAACCCTTGTAGACTATCAAAAAGTAAAGCACTGCAAAATGAGCAAGGTAATGATGAAAATGTTCCTTTTACTGCCACTCTATCCTCTCAGCCTGTGCTATGGTTGAATAGAATTTTTCATGTGTTTCTTTTTTCTGCTTTCATTGTTTTGTTCTGCTTCTAACTGAGTCTCATTCTGTTCAACACTTCTTAAGATCACCCCCCACATTTGCAAGCTGTATCTTCCTGGCATTCGTCACTTTGTAATTAACTATATAGTTGGTATTCAGGTGTACACTCAACAGGCTAGGAATCTTGTTCTTTCTTGTTTATTTAGCATTGTTACTGTTTAGCAGTGTAATAATAAATAAAATCTCAGGAAGTTTGAGTTTAAACCTTTTCCAAATGCTTGAAAACTACTTAAGTATATGGAAAAGCCATTTTGTTAATATTTTTCATTATTCCTAATGATCTGTTAGAGAAGTTTGTACCTTTAGTGATAATGAACAAAGGCTGCCGTATAGTCTTCCTAGAACTTGTATCTTCTTTCCTATGAGGCCAATTGTATAAGGTTTAACAAGGCCATGTGCCAGGTTCTGCACCTGGGTCACAACAACCCCATGAAACATTGCTACAGGATGGGGGGGGAGTGTCTGAAAAGCTGCCTGGTAGAAGAGGACCTGGGGGTGCTGGTTGAGAGCAGCTGAACATGAGCCAGCAGTGTGTCCAGGTGTCCAAGAAGGCCAATGGCATCCTGGCCTGTGTCAGAAATAGTGTGGCCAGCAGGAACAAGGCAGTGATTGTCCCCCTGTACTCCACACTGGTGAGACGCCCCTCAAATCCTGTGTTCAGTTTTGGGCCACTGACTAAAAGGAAGATAATGAGATGCTGGAGCATGTCCAGAGAAGGGAAATGAAGCTAGTGAAGAGTCTGGAGTACAAGTCTTAACAAGAGTGGATGAGGGAACAGGGGTTGTGCAGTGATTGTCCCCCTGTACTCCACACTGGTGAGACGCCCCTCAAATCCTGTGTTCAGTTTTGGGCCACTGACTAAAAGGAAGATAATGAGATGCTGGAGCATGTCCAGAGAAGGGAAATGAAGCTAGTGAAGAGTCTGGAGTACAAGTCTTAACAAGAGTGGATGAGGGAACAGGGGTTGTTTTAGGCTGGAGAAAAGGAGGCTCAGGGCAGACTTTATCACTCTCTACAACTACTTTTAAGGAGGTTATAGACAGATGGGGGTTGGCCTCTTCGCACAAGTGACAAGACAGGACAAGAGGAAATGGCCTCAGTTTGCACCAGGGAAGGTTTGAGTTGGATACTAGGAGAAATTTCTTCAGTAAAAGGGTTGTAGAGCATTGGAATAGGCTGCCCAGGGAACTGGTGGAATCACCATCCCTGGAAGCATTCAAAAAACTTGTGGATGTGGTACTTGAGGATTTGGTTTAGTGGTAGACTTAGCAGTGCTGGGTTAATGGTTGGACTCAATGATCTTAAAGGTCGTTTCCAACCTAAAAAATTCCATGATTCTACGAATGTCTTCTCTCTGTTATCAGTACTACCTGATGGAGGTATTACTTGCAGTGTATTTTGTGTATTGCATGCCTCATACAAACCCAAACATGTAGTGTGCTTCCTGAATATGACAAAAAACCTAAAAATATCTATTTCTAACTCTTCCAACAAAGTATGCTTTACACCAATTGAGCCTGTTTGAGAAAAATAATCCCTCAATGCAAAGATGAATTGATAAAAGGAAAGCTGACAATTTACACGCTACAGGATGCTGCTGACAGAGTTTGATTCTGACTGTCTTTTTTTTTCTCGTATTCTCTGCATTCAGACCTGAAAGATAATCCGTCTTTAGAAAACCTCCAGTGGAGCGTAGACCCAGGAGCTGACCTTTCACAATACAAAATGGACATTACTGTAATTGATACAGAGGTAAACTTTTATAATAAGTCTGCATGTTCTGTGATGTTGAAAAAGCCTGAAAAACTAACATCATGAACACTGGTCTGAGCAGATCAAATCCATTTTATAACTAATTTCTAAATTCAGCTTATTTAATATTTGTTTGCATTTCTGAAATGTTTGTTTAGTCCTAGTACACTAGTTATCCTCAAACATTTCCACTGTCTAGTTGTATTTGATAAACTCAGCAGGCATATAGTCAGTACAAAACCGATGCTTTTGAGGGAGGTTTTGTATTTCTTTTAAGACAAAAACATATTCTAAATCTCATAATTTTTCCTGCAAAAATGTTCAGTGTGATATCTCCATGATACCTCGTTATGTTAAGTAATAGAAAATGTGCCAGTAATGACTGTTATCTTTCTCTGAGGTGGGTTATTATGAACTCTGAGAATTTTCCTGGAGTCTGTTTTGTGTCTCTCACTTAAAGACTGTCTTAAAATCTGTTAATTTGACCAGTCTTTAATTTCTGTATGTTTCATTGTTACTTTTTATCTTCGTAAAGTTTAGCATGAAATTTTTAAGGCATTTCTTGCCCATCAAATAAATGCTTCACACTTGAATTCCAATACATGTTATTCTTTACATAGATTTTACATCTTTATCATGCAGACATTACTACAGGGAAAAAAAAAATCAGTGTGTCCAAAAATAAGTCAGTAATTACTGTGAAAGTGTTTCAGATACACAGAAATGACACTGACTACACCAGTTGTTTCTGGGGGCAATTGTAATTTTTGGTTTTTTTAGGGTGATTCTCAGACCAGAGTTGGAGGGGAAGTTGTTGACTTGGATTATACATATGTTAGTGACAGTGTGCTGTTAAAAATGAAAAATCAAGAGCAAGGTCAGCAAAGCGATCCAAGTAAGACTTTTTTCCTTCCCCTTTGGTTTGTTTCTTTTGTGGTGTGGTGGAGGTCTTTGGAGGGGGGACATTGTTTGCTTGTTTGTAGTTTGGGGTGTTTTTTGTTGGTTTGGTTGGTTGGTTGGTTGATCGGTTTTTTTCAGAGGGAAAGAGTAAATGGCATTTTGTTTCCTTTGTGACTAGATATTAAAAATATTCTGCAGTAAAGAACTGATGTATTTTTATAGGTTACACAGATTGGTATGTTTCCTAGTAAGGTGGTTGTGGGATTTTGAGGGGTTTCTTTTAAACTTAGATTGGGGAAATTGTGGGATTTGTGCCAAGACAGCCAGTAACTGTATCTTTACAGTGCTCAAGTATTTAACTATGTGACAGTTCTGATCTTGTGTGCGACAGTTACGCACATGAGAATCAAAGCAAGCAGCTTTGCAAGTTTACTATGTAATCGTACCAGACTTTCTATGGGAAGACTAAATATTACTTCTTTCGATACACATTCAATCAAAATGCACTTTCTTGACTAAAATCATTGAGAGACTGATTGGGATGTTCGTTATACTTTTTATAATAGGAGGAGAAATAACAGAGATGTTTGATCAGACAACCCATGAAGAATATGAATCCTGCCTACCTGAAGATAGTCCTTCTGCATGTGATGAAAAAGAAACTCTTCATGATGAAGAGCAGGATAAGGGAATAACAGTAGCAAGCAAGAAACTAAAGAGTGGGATATGATTTGGTTTTGTCTTTATTAGACTAGTTAAACTGCAAAAGTTGAGTTGAAATCAGGCTCTGTTCTCTAAGAACAAATATGCCACATAAACCATCAGGGTTTTTTTCATAAATTCATGTGAAAATTCATTAATTGTAAGGACATAAACTAATAGAAAAATTATTTGCTAGTTCATTTGTATAGTCACCACACAACTGTGGGATGTGTAGTTGAAGTTGGCATAGCAGCAGAACAGCGAAGTGACTCTTGGAGGAAACAGTATCACAGAATATGCTGAGTTGGAAGAGAATCACAAGGATCATTGAGTCTAACTCTTAGCCCTGCACAGATCAACCCCAAGAGTCACATTAGTTCTTGGATACACATTACTTACTTCCTTTCTTCCTATCCTAGGTTCTGTCAAAGATTTTACCATATTTTGTATTTTAAGCAACCTTTTCTTTGATATTCTGCTTGTTGTTTTTACTTTTCTTGTTGCTGTTTACCTGCTACTCCGGTAATGCTTTTTGATCACTTGTTCAATCAATTCTACATTATTTTAGTATCTACTTGAACCTATTTTCTCAGACTTAATGTATGCGGTAGGTTTTTTTATTGGTTTCAGTTGGTTAATAATTTTGCAGAAGTTTTCCCATGCAGTCTTGTTAACCTTATATGACATGTAACTTTTTGCTTTGCATGTATATTTACAGAGCATGAGGATAAGCAAGATAAAGCCAAGCAGAAAGCTTTTGTGGAACCATATTTCAAAAGTGATGAAAGGTAATTTAATTTGTTCTGTATATCCTCCCTATAGGAAAATTGTTCCTCCATAAAATAAATGTGTTTGTAACATCCTAGCAGTTGAAGATGCGCAAATAAAAGATCTACTAAATTAGATAAAAGCCTTAGATAAAAGCTGGGGTAGGGGACAAAAACTTAACCATGTTGATATGCCAATCATATTTGCTGAAGAGAAGGGATTGCCTTTTCTGCTTTTCATAACTTATGGAATGCAGTGTTTTGTAATCCATGTGGTTTCTTACAGGCATGTGGTCGTGTATGAGTTTAAGAGCCAGGAACCTATGCGTTTCTTGTAAAAATGAAAACCTTGCTCTGGTGTTTTTGCCCCTTGCTCTATGCAATAAATGAATAATGTTCAACAGTTGTACCTCTTAATGCCTCCTCTATTGCCTGTTTTTGTAATCATCGTTGGAAGTCTGTATATTCATTTCATAATGATACCAAACCCTTCAGTTAGCTTGGTTTTTTACCTCAGTGTATGTATTCTTTGTAGAGGAAAACTTGCTAGTGTTTTGTTAGCAGATAAGTTGAAAAGAATCTGTTCTGATCTTGAATTGCAGCATATGTTCCTCTTGCAGAAATCGGTGCAAGCACAACTCAGGAAAAGAAAAAATTCTACTGAAGATTTATATTTGAGTAATTTCTACCTAGTAATTACTTTCACACTATGAAAAGCCATAAGAAACACATCTCTGGTTGTGTAAAAAAATCATATTACATTCAAAAAATTTTATTTATAAAAATAGTCCTATTAATCTATAAAATACAGTATGATTTGGGGTTTGTATGCGTTTTTTGAGTATTTTTATCCTTGTCTCTCCGTCATTGTGTTCTAAAAACTGGAAATTTCCAGTCAAGTAGAAGAAATAAAAATACAATGATGTGAAAACACTTTTGTTTTTCAGAAAGAATACTGCGTTAGATTTTCCTCACATTGAGGTTATTCGAAAAAAAGAAGAAAGAAGAAAATTACTTGGCCATACTTGTAAGGAATGTGAACTAGTAAGTAGTGCTTTAAAATTGGTCAGTCTTCTATTCTCCTAACATTGACAGTATCTGACTGCCAAAGTACTGTTGAAACCTTGAATATGGTTGCGTCACTATCATTACCTACAGTAGCAGAAGAAGTTAAGTGTTTACCAAAGCTGGTTTACCAAGCCTGCAGTTGGTTTGTGTGTTTTCAGCTGTAGTAACTGCATATAACTTAGAAAGTCTTGGGGACTTTTGTGTATGTGTATGATAGAAGCCTCTTACACCATGGTTTCAGTAAGTCAAAGAGCTCTTACAAGTTGTTTAAGTTTTGGCTCAAAAGCTCCACTGAAATTTACATGTACTGGATTATAGTCAGTTCTGTGTCCTGTTGTACCTGTTTAAAGGTGGATATATCTCAGTTTAATATGATTGGGTTTTTTCATTGTTTCTTGGGCTGGGTTTTTCAGATAATTGCACCAACATAGGTGACAATGTGTATATATGTGCAAATACATGCAAAAATTTGTACATGAGCAGTATTAAATTTTAGGTTTCACATTACATATTTTTCCTCCCTTTCAATTTAGAAAACTGCTTTCAGATACTTGATGTAGAGATAAAATATTGAAGTAATTATATGTGTAGTTAGGACATATTTCATTTGGCCATTAATAGACTTTCAGGCTGAACTTAATCAGTGGTAGTGATCTAATAAATTATTAGACTACACTACAAGTGTGGATTAATGACTGAATAAAGATGAATTTTCTGGAATCTTTTTACTTAATTTCCATACTTATATAGAACTAACAGTTCTAATAGATTCTCCTGCTATTCAGTTTGTAGTCAAGTCCCATTTACTTAGCTGAAGAAACTTATTAGAGTATATTTTATTTAAAGCGCATTCCTGAAAAATAGTTTTGATAAAATGCATTAAATACAAATATTTCAGTTTCACAGTCAAATATAAATACCATTTTCAAAAATACATTTGATTTAAAAAGTTTGAAGGAAAACAAGTTACTGGAAGATAATCAAACCAAACAAACAAAAAAACAACAACCAAGTTTTCAGTCCATTTATTGGTCCAAGAGCCATATTTTAAATGTTTTAATTTCCTGTTTGTGTAACCTACAGATCTTCTCACTGCAAATCCAGTTGTTGTTACTTTCTGTTAAGTAAGAGTGGTAACTATGGTGTCTGGAAATAATCACAGCTTCAGTTTTGTAATAGTGGGTTTCCACCTTAAATCTCAGGAAAGTGTGGGTTTGTTGTTGGGTTTGGTTTTTAGAGGGTTTTTTTTTTAAGTCTGCACCATTCAAGATTAATGTCTTGGAATGTGAAGAATGCTTGTCTCTGTCATTGCGCAATTATAAAACTGGCTTTGAATTACATGCCTATGGAAGAAGGGAGTTTTGGATAAAACATAAATGATGCGTTAAAAAAGTCTTGGCTTACTGATTAGCCATGTGGGTTTGAAAAGTTGCCAAAGTCTAAGGAAATATTTAGGGAGTGTGTAGAAATCAGTCAGTTGTTTCTGGCCATGTGCTGCAAGTGGTGTGAGTGTGGTGAGTTACCTGTTACTCTGAGAAGACCTGACAGATTTAATTTCTACACATGCTGTAGCCAGCTGATACTAATTCCTTTTTAAGTGTTTATATTAAAACAGTGGAAGCATCTCATTCAATTTACAGTGTAGAACTTTTGATAAGAGGTTGTATTGTTTTGTTATGACTTTGTGGTGCTATCAGAGGAAGATTGTAGGCGAAGTTACTGGTGGCTTGTAAAAGTAACATTTGTTAATGTGGTTATAAACTCTAGCTACACTTTAGATGAATAAAATAATCAATCAGGTGTTTTTATATATATTTAGAAATCATTCTGTACGTAACTTTATGCTAAATTAATGGGAGGAACATTTTAAGGGTTTGTTCCCTTTCTGAGACTTGAAATTGTAGAGTTCTGTAAACAATTATTTTACAGTGGAGACACTGCAGGATGAGATATTGCATATCTTCACACATGAAAAAGCCTAGCTTGAATGTTTGTGTGGACTGAAAATGCTGTGAACAGTGAGATCAATCTAGAAAATAGCTGAGAGTTCTTTTTGCTGTTTAGCTGACATACGTAACTCTTTCATTCTCTGCCGACCAGAATAGATTTCTAATTTCCAATTTCTATTTAAAGTACACTTGTCTTGATTTTTGGTCTTTCTATTTTCTGTTCCTACTAAACTATACTGTATTTTTCATTGTTGGATCTATAAATATTTCTTACCAATCATAATTTTTTTAATAAAAAAAGAAAAAAGGGAGCACATTGCTAACTTTTGGTAGGTGAGTTTCTAAAATTTCAGGCTATTTATAAGACAAAAATAAGGATCATTGCTAATTATCCCTAAATAAGGCTCACCATTATATGACTTTTACAGGCATTGTAGAATTCTTATAATTATGTTGATTTGACACCATTTTCCTAACTTTTGTCAGTGAAAATTGATATGTACTCAATGATAATTACCTGTTCCTCCTCTTCCATTAATCTCTACTGAGTGACACATGTTTTTCCAGCTGGGTCTCTGAAGTCCAGCTGCAAAAGTGGCCCTAATCTATCTGACTCAATCCCTGAGCTACTGACAATACCTTCTGAAGTTCTGGTCTCGGCATATGCTTTTTCCAGTTTAAGGGAATGTTGTATAAGACAGTGGCAAACATTTTCCCATCTCCAAATGTCAGTGACATTTGATCCTGGACTTAGAGACAATATGTTTTGAAGAACTTTTTACTAGGAGCTCATAGCCATTCCTGAATATTATCTATGGAACTGGCAGTTTATTCTGTCTCGCCAGGACTTAATATAGACAGACCAATAATCAGAAATTTTGATTACAACCTGCTAACAATCTAAATCTGTGTTCTTGACCAAGAGACCCACATGTTACTAGATCAGATTCGTGTACTAATAAGGGGTTTCGGTGCAAAATATGTTCTGGTGTCACACTTAGTAAAACGGCACGAAGTCTGAATTAAATTGGGAAGGGGAGAAAATGTGCCTGTTTTTGGCAGAATTGCAGTTCCCATAGACTACAGAATCACAAAGTCTTTTTCTTCTAGGTCATGCAGTTTTGACACTGACATATTCAGAGCTGTGATTACTCTTTTCTATACAATCATCAATATTTATATCTCATGATTTTTTGGAGGAGGATTTTTATGTCTGTTTTATACTTTGTCTGCCATCTGGTAGGAAAAAAGGAGTTTATTTGTGTAGTTTACAATGCCAAGTAGGTTTTCTGAAATCCTGCTAGTAGTTGAGAAAAAGAAGTAATCTGTGTTGGCAAGAGGTATCTTGCTCCTTTCCTGATTTCCCCAGTTTAGATGACTTTGCAGTTGGTTGAATGAGCTTTAAACTTTAGTTTGCCTTTTTGAATTGTAACACTGTCATTTCAGTAAAATTGTTTTAACACTTTTACAAGGGTCAGGTTTCTTGTGAGGCTGTGACTGTTGGCTTGCCACTTGAATCAAACAGTGAATTCGCTCTGAAAATATTTTGGCACTCTCTGATATCTAAGTGCCGGATTTATATTTTTAGAAGACACAAATTAAAACAGTAGAAAACTGCATGGAAGAAAAACGCCTTTTGTGGTGCTACTCATGGGAACACCCAGCAAAAAGGTTTGAAGAGTGCATATACTTTTCTCATTGCAGCCCCCAGTACAGGTGACAGGAATGAAAGAGTAACCAATTTAGTATAGAGAATACCCCTCTGGCAGGTAGTTTCTTGAGTCCCAGTGTCAGTCAGCTAGTTAAACTAGCTCTTTATTTACTCCTAATTGGATGATAATTAAGAAGAAAGAATTTTCACTTAAGTTTGCTGTTGCTACTATAAATTTAGAAACTGGAAACAATTCTGCAGAATGGGTTTTATAGTGTGTTTCTTCACTCATTTTAATTGTAAATGCAAGCTGAAACTTAATAAATTTAAAAAATTCCTAACTATTTCAACACCTCTGCTACTTAGATTTTTAAAATCAGTCAGTAAAATTGTCAACATGAGGACTTGTACACATGCCTAACTTCATACCTATGGTATGTTAAAAGAGAGAAAGCTAACAAATCTGCCACCATAAAGTTATACTTAACCTGTAAGTTCAGTAAGCTTTTAGGATAATTGCCAGGTGTTTGCCACCTGGATAACAGATCTCTACTCTTGTCTATCCTCACCATTATTTTTAGATAACTCTGTTAATAAACGCAGTGATTGAAATGTCATTGTGTAAAGCAGTTGCTCTATATGTATGCATTTGTTAACTTGGATTTTTTCCCCCCCTGACATTCAGTATTATGCAGACATTCCAGAAGAAGAGAGAGAGAAGAAACTGGCTTCCTGTTCGAGGCACAGATTTCGCTACATTCCTCCAAATACTCCTGAAAATTTCTGGGAGGTTGGATTTCCTTCCACCCAAACCTGTGTGGAAAGAGGTTTGTGCAAAAAACCAGTCTTACAAAACACTTTTTAAAGCTGGTTTTTTTTCTTCTTGTTGTTCTGACATGGTTCCCTGAAATTATCTATAGTTCATATAGCAGCCTTTCTCATCCAGTTCTGTTGATGTTTGTTTACTTATCAGCAGCCATTACTTTGAATAAATATTGTCTGGTTTTAGCAGTTCCTGTACTACAAAGAAAGGAATATAAGGAACCTTTCTTAGAGCCTAGAGAAGACAGAAATAATTGGGACTTTCCTAGAATTTAATTAAAACCCTATATGTCTTTGAACCACAGCAAGACCTGGGTTTTTAGGGCCAAAGGCTAAGAGGTTGTACTTACTGAGGAGACAGGCAGCACTTTGTCAGTATTTGTAGAGCTTCATAATACCACATGATAATAGATATGTTGCAGGTAGGGTGTGATTAAATAGTTTTTATACATATAAAACTGCTCGTTAGTGACAATGAAAAGCTGTGCTGTTTGGTTTTTGTTTTGGTTTGGGGTTTTTTGTCTCCTCTTTACACAGAAGTTTTTTCTCTCCTAAATAGTATTTTGAAATCCAAGAGCTTGGTATAAAAATGAGTGTTTACTAATTATGTTAAAACATGGTGAGTTTTGGTAGTCCTCTATGTATGTTTTTGCACGAGTGTTGAAACTCAGAGGTGAGGAGCCCTACATGAACTGAATTACTTAAATCTTTACTTATGCATGGTTATTAGCTGTGAATCATTGACTTTACTTTTATCTGTTCTTGTAACAGTTTCAGGTCAGGCATGGTAAAATGTAGCCAGAGATGTGTCTGTGTTCCTGTGTGATAGTGTTCCAGGATCATCCTCAGTCTTTCAGAACAGGGAGCCGTGAATTTTAGGGATTTATCTAACTTCTTATTACCCATTTGGAATCTGCATACAGCCTCTTTAAAAATTCTTGTCTGTCTTCTCGTTCTGCTAGAGTAAGAGCTATTGAGTTGTTAAAGGTCCTCAACAGCGTATCAGAGGCAGACTTTAGATCAACACTCCCTTGGAAAAAAAATACCATGTAGCAGTGCAGCAAGAACAGCAAAACACCAGAGAGAGTTCTCACAGGAGCAATTACAGCCGTCACTCAAAAGTAGTGGGGTACAACAGATGTATTTTCTACTTCTTATTGGTATATGGAACCAATTGTGGTTTGTGTTGGGTTTTTCTTTAATAACTGAGTTACATAGACAGCATTTTCCAGCTATGAAGTAGGAATCTACTACTCCCACTTTGGTGGATGTTGTTGCTGATAAACAGTAAGGGTTTGACAAAAGGCAGGTGCTGTAACTGACTTGCAGAAAATGTCTGCTCACTGTCAGTGTTAGTAAGTTGAGCATGTTATAGAACTTTTCTATACACTTTTCTTATCAGAAAGCTTTCAAGGTGTGTTTGATCCATTGGTTCATGTTTGATCCATAGGTTCATGTTTGGCTTTTTCCAGGTGGACAAGTCTTTAGTAAGTAAGGGTGCCCTTAAAACAGAGGGATGTACTGTTTAGAGTCATAAAACACATGTGCCTAAAGTTTCCTCTGCATGACTAGGATTAACATTTTTGAGAGTGATTTTTATTAGTCAACTGAATTAGCAGTACTTGCATGCTTTGTTACTTTTATATAAAATCTTCTGTAGAAAAGAAAAGGAAAATTGCAGTTTTGTTTTTTCACAGTTGAACAATTCATAGTTTTCATCCTCTTCTTCAGTGTTGACTGTCTGTAGTGCATTACTATGCAGTCATCTACTAGAAAGCAGATGAGTGTTTTAATGAATGATATTGCACCCTGGGATCTCATAACCTTTTGTGAAGTGAGAACCAATTGCCACAAAAGGGAAAAAAAATCACAAGTAATGTTTTATGGGTAAACACAAATTTAAGCTAAATTTATGCCTGGTTTTGTATTATATTTCTTACCTCAGATTTATTCTTACTTTTTTCATTTAAGGTTATATTAAAGAGGATCTTGCTCCCTGTCAACGTCCAAAAAGACGGCAGCCTTATGCTGTGATGTTTTCTCCAAAAGGCAAAGAGCAGAAGACATAAAGGATGGGGAAGCAAGACCTGTCAACTTGAAGTGTATCTTTCATGTCCGTAGATATTTATAGTTAATATAAAATTGAAATTGTTTTCCACGATGATAGATAAATTGTTTAATTGAATATGTAAATTTTTAAAAATTAATTTGAAAGTCTGATTTACCAGGAAACAAAACTATTTAATGTATGTTTGTTTCATATTGTGTTAATACATTTTGTATTAATTTTTGTGCCTGTCAGACAATGAGTCTCCCACCTTTTTTTTTATCTTTTAAGTTAACAGCAAAAATTCCAGCAAATCCTGTCTAAACTTTGTGTCAGTGAGAAACTGCTTTGAAGTCACTGAGATCAGTTGTTCTTGCAAGGGTAAATGTCTGTCAATGGGAACAGAAATGCGGATTTTCTAGGGTGCTTTTATTTTGCACTGGATTTTTCTTATATAGCCTTTTTCTTATGTCAGTAATTGTTATATCTACTTGTAATAAAGTTGTATTAAATTTGAAATGTATCTACTGTTAATAGTTTGGAGGTATGAAAATCACTTAGTCTAAGTGTCTTTCTTAAATTTTGGTGTTAAATGTATAGCAACGTGTTTTCCTCTTTAAATTAGAATATCCAATATTTCTTTCTTAATTTGGATCTGTTTGCACATCTGTGTCTCACTTGTTGACAGAGATAAGCATTGTTATTTCTAAATTTGGGTGATAGCTCTGCCCAGAGTTCTCCTAGTGTACAGCAGTGGTCATCACCTAGATTACAAAGGATTCTCCACAGGTATTTTAAATTAATTTTTTGTAGCAGGGGATATAGTTCCATACTTGTGTTTGGAAAGTAAAAGCGTACACTATCACAGAGGCAGGGTAATACCTACAAAGGTAGGCAGGCCAAAGATCACTGAAAGATACTTAGGAATAAAGAAGCTACAGAGTTATGTTCAACCAGTGAGAACTTTTTTTAAAAAAGAGATCATAAAGAAAGTAACTATTTAAATGCCTTAAGTCAAAATAAGATAATAGAAAGTACAGATACCTCCAAGGATTTATATATATAAATGTATCTGTAACTTCTATTCTTGTATTTTTTTATATATGTGTGTGTGTATAAAAAAGTATGTATTTAAAAGCTGGGTGGATAGGGCCATTTAATTTCAGGTGTAGTTATATAGAAGCATTGGCAGGTTCTGCTGGTGGACAGGTCAGGGCATAGGCCTAAGAAGGAAACTAAAAAAAATGTGATCAATTTAACTATAACACTAAGTAACACAAAATTCCTCTTAGGCTGAAATCACAGACTTTGCAGAAAAATAGAAGGTGTAACAGGAGGCACTGTCCCCATCCTGCCTGCTTAGTTGATATATTTGCTTTACCATTTTGCAGGGGTATGTCCTAAGGAAAGCCAAAGGGATAAAGCCAAATAAGTTAAAATCTTTAGTTGTTCCCATATATAATAACACATGCTGAAAATAAGCGTTTACACACTGTAAATGTTCATTTCTTGAAGCAGGCAGTCAAAGAATCCATGTCAAGGTAAGTCTAGTTTCCTGAAATTTAAAAAATTTTGAAGAAAGTTAGTGGGTGCTGCCAAAAAGTGATGTTTTCGTAGGTATCTTAAAAATTGGTTTAAGACAACGGTTACGTGCTCTGAATAAATATTTATCCATTAAAAAAGAAGTTTTTAGCAAGAAAAGTATGGTTGGAGATTGCTTTTAACTAGGGAGAGTCTACAAAGCAGAAGTTATGTCCACAGTAAGAAAAGTGGAGACACATTTTAACTCATCAGATGTAAAATTTGCTATCAAGTAGACCATTTGAGAACATATCTAAAAGAATTTGTTATAAATCCTGCTTGTAAGAACTATCAGAACAAACTTCACAGCAAGTTTGTAAAGTAAAAGATCAATCAGTAATGAGAACATTTAAAGGTAAGATGATGAGAAACACTGGGATTTTTACAGCAATGTCCATTGTGGAAGTGCCTAAGAAACTTCCTTCATAGGGGTGGGTGGGCAGATCTGTTGTAAACTGAAATGGCAGGAAATTGAAAGTGACAGAAGAAGCTGCTAAATCCCTCACTGCAACATGGAACTTGGCACACAGAGCAGCTTTGGTGGTCAAGGAGAACAAAGTGACAATTCTGCCATCAGGTTTTAAAAAAGACTCCAAGGAGATCAGCGATGCTGCAGCCTGACGAATTTTGTGGAGTATTGAAAACTGGGCTAATTGATAAGAGTGTAACAAACAAGATTTTCAGACCTAGGGATAAATACAACCTGAAAAGATGACACTTTTTAATGGTGTCATTCTGGTGGTCTTTTGGACATTTGAAGGTGTCAAAGCATGATTTATCTGATAGCTCACAGTAGAACCAACTTGTCAGGGCACAAAATGACAAGTTGTCTCCTAGATTATGCCTGTTTAATGGTACATAAATCATCAGAGCAGGAGGAAATTACGGTGGGGTTCTTCTAGGTCCTGTTTCATTCAGTCTTATGTGTTTAGAGAAAGGGTGGAGGACAAAGAAAGTTGGTCAAATTATTCACTGTGCAAATTCAACTGGGATATAGAAGAGGGGGGAATTTGCAGAGCAGAAGCCCTTCACACACAAAGGAGTGTGATTGATGCTGATAAATTCATAAAGTTGGAAGCAGTAAATAGGAAAGGTTGCTCACCAAGGGGCAGCAGGTTTTGTTACAAGCAGAAAGAAGCAGATAGTGCCTGTGAGGATATTACTACTCCACTAGAGGACAGTAGGGAACTGCTTTTGTGCTTCAAACAGTGCCAGAACTCCCCTTTCCTTTCTAGTTAGCCAATTTTTCTGAGACTTCAATTGCTTTTAAAATTGTAGATCTCATGTCTAGCTCTTCTAATGACAAAAAGTGTTACATTTCATCTTGACAAGAGATCAATTTTTAAAAAATGTAGAAACAAGAATAGAAACAGACTTGTGATTTCTGTGATTTCCCTTCCAAAAATAAGTTCCTAAAGAAATACCAGCAGTATGAGGAACCTTTGTGTACGAAAAAGATGACTGAAATTTATCAATTTTAGAAGTTCAGTTAAAGATTACTACATGCAGTCATTTCTAATTGCAATTTCTAGTTATGGTTTACCTGTATTTTTAGAAAACTCTTGCAATAACACATCTTTTGCCCAGAGGAATTGGAAGCAAAAAGGGAGTAAGTCAAGAAAGTCTGCTAAAAATAGCTTTAAATATTGTTACATTTATAATTAGCATGGAAGCGCACTATGACTGCAGGCAGCTGTGCTATCAATGGAGTGGACGGTGTTCTTTGAGTTGGATTTTTTCCACACCTCTAAGTACTGAAAAAGAAAGGAAATTTGGGATAAAAACCATAGGCTGAACTAGGCCTGTGTCTTTAGAGGAGATTTGGACAATTGCCTAAAATTAGTGTTTATGAGCCAAGTATTCATATACTTTCTTACATGAAACCAATACTCAGAAGCTGGAAGAGTGTGAGAAATTTCTTCATGTGTATTTAGGTATGAGTACACAAAGGGAAATTTCTGTATAGCAGTACCTGTTGGGTCATGCATTCACCACTTGGCAGAATAGCCAGGACCGCCACCGATGTCTTCTAGTTTCCTCTTCTTGTCTGACTATGTCTTAGGATTCATGCTGTCTCTTCTCATTTTATGAGATTAGGGGAAAATTAGTGTAATTGATGCTAGAATATGTATGTATGTTATGGATATGTAGATAAATAATGACAGGACATTAGCCATGACTGGAAGAGCTTGAAGACTTGACATTCATGTAGTAAGAACCCTGAAAGAAACAATAATATCTAAAACCACATCCACTTGACATTTTCAAAAACAACCCTCACTGGAAGGGGCTGAAGTGGCTTCTGAAAGTCAGTTTTTCTGAACTCAGGCCAAGGTAATGCTCAGGGTTTCTAACAGAGCTCCTTTTGGGCTCCTGGAGTACAGTGCATCCATAAGCCCTGTATTCCCAGTGATTTTTAGCATTTATTCAAGCCTGTGCTGTTCAGGCACTGGTATGGGCCCAACAACTGTACAACCTACAAGTGGGTGGCTTAGTGTCATTCCCAAAAACATGAAGATGGCAAGGTGATGGCTTTAACACTTCCATGGTGCTGTCTGTTTGGTCTGCAAACACATCTCTGCCTGAGAAGCAAGCCTTTGATTAAAAGCCATTTTTGGGGCACAGAAGTAAGACAGATTGTTGGTAAAATGTCCACAGGCCAACTGCATTTCCTACAATGCCTGGGAGGCCAACTTGATCATTAGTTGCTTTTAATTAGTTGGGCTTTTGAACTTTGCCTTTCTCATACAGAAGGGATGAATGCCTTGTCCCTAATGAAGCAGGAGGAAAACAATGTCTGTTTGCTGATAATTAGAAACTCCTGTCAAAAGAAAAACAATAGAAAAGGACAAAGTTATAGGCAGGGGAAGAACAGAGGAGGGAGCAGAAGAGAGTGATGAGGTGCTCATTGGTCGTACATCATGGGATATCAGTGGATTCTTTAGAAATAGTAAACATCAGCCCTGATCCTCAGAGAAAAGGGTGTGCTCTATTCAAATCAATCAGTTGCGGAGAATTTGGAAGAAGGAGCTGATGATTCCTTTGTCTTGTGTGTCATAGCATGGAAAGACTGCTCAGTCTGAACACTTGGTCATTGCTTTGTCCCTGCACAGAGTGAGCATAAAATTTCCAGGAGTGTCTGTGTGCAAGTTTGAACAACTAACTACCAAGGGAGGGAGTGAGACGATGCAGAAATAGGCCCAAAGTTTGCCTCAATGGAAGATGGGCCATGCTTGCTTTAGGTCCATGTAGTTTCTTTGGATAAAAAACAGAAATGTAAAGTGTTTTCCTCAGAATTCTTCTTGCTTCTTTAGTCTGTGCTTTCCAATCTGTGTTCCTGTATGACAGCATATGGAAAAAATATGTGCTGTAGATGATATAAACAGTGTTCTCTTCTGTGAATTATTTTACAGGTTACACAGTGATGGGTCAGCACAGGTTGGGTTGCTGTGTCTTAGGACAAGGATGCAATACACAATGAATTTTGATCCTCAAGTTTAAATTTATGAGTCCTATAAATACAGATAAATCTTCCCTCGACTGTCATATTGACACGTGGGTTTTTTTCTGGGTTACAATTGTCTTCTGTCTCCCACTGTTTTAAAATCTGCTTCTCCTCTTTATAATATTTTTTAGGATACATATGTGGCTAGACTTTTAGCATCCTGGGCACACTGCTTGAGGTGCAATTATAATCCCAGCAGAGCCACATAGATGTCCAGGTGTCTGGCAGGAATTATTGTATCACGTTCATTGTGGAGAGTGGCACTGGGAGCCTCCAGTCAAGGGCAGCGATGTCTGTCTCCCACACTTGGCAATGGTGGGAGATAACCCTGCCCAGCAGGAACTCACAGAAGGATATTTGAAGACCGCTTGTCCTTGGGTGGCTTTTGTCTGCATTCCAGCTGCAACCATGAACAAGGTTTATCATTTATAGCCAAGGCTCCTTTTTAGCTACATGTTAAAAAAATTAGTTGAAGGTCAACATGGGAGAAAGGTTTTTCATTACAGGGGAGAAAGCTGATTTAAGCTAAAAGCATGTATTTATGGGGAAAGCATCTCCAAATCAGAGCAGCAACATTTGATATGTACTTTCTGCGCCAGTAAGTGACTACGCTTGGAACTAGCCAATGCACCAGTAAAGTTTTAAATACAATCTGGTGACACACACAGTACAGTCAGGCAAGAAAAGTGAGGAAAATATCCCCAGAAATAATAGTAGGAAGACTTCCATGTCTACCTCTATTCCACCAATTTCTTCTACAAAGATACTGCCTTCATGTAGTGAGGACACATACTAATATATTTCAGCTACTGTACCAGAATAAATGTAGTATTAACCATAAATTGGAAATACAGAAGATCTTCCTTCTTATTTCTGAGTGGTTTGCATTCTTACCTAGGACTTTAAACTTCAAAGCAGAGATCAGTTAGGTCTTGGGCATTTTTGTTGTTTGTTTTTGGGTTTTGTTTTTTGTTTTTCATGTTTATAGTCACCAACTTTAATAAGTATTTTGAATTAATTCATTTTCACTTAATACCTTACCTGACATGGTTTCCACTTAGACAATAGTTTCATGTGGAGAAGGTTGTAAGAAAAAAAACATAGTGAAAGGACAAAATCTTTATATGCCTATACTCCAAAGCCAGTAGGAATAGACAGGAGACTGTGCTGTGGATCAGACACATGTGAAACAAGAAGCAGAGAAGACAAAATTGAGATCGAGTCATCAGCTCAAATCTATTTGGCAATAAAACCTGCTTAATTCCCTCGCAGTCAAAATTATCAACTCGATGAGTCTTTTTAGAGCAGCTTTAAATAAAGTGAAAGTAAAATAGGCTAGATAAGAAAGAAGTAACAATTTGGGGGCCTTTAGGAATATGTTTCATGTGCTTTACTTGTGCCCTTGGGTAAATCAGTTTTGGGAAAAGATAAGGAGATTAAATACAGTCTTTGAAATTACATTCCTAATGACTCACCATTTCAGAGAGCTTGGGAATTTAAGCTGCAATTGAAAAGAAACATAAAATGAAAAAAAAAAGCTAACATTATCTTGGATAATGTGTATCAGATAATGAGTTGATACTCTTTTAATGTTGAACAGATGTCCTAGAAGAGGCAATTATTTTAATTCAAATTTTCTTCTACTTAAACCAGTTTGCAAAAATACAGGTACTCTCTCACACAAGTACAAGGATTAATATAATGAGAACTATACACTAGTAGTTGCAAATCAGAAAAAGCTAATTTCTTATTTCTATTTCATGGAAATATCCAGCATCTTAAATCATAGCAGTGTTCCACTTTGGAACAAAAAGGCAAAATTTTCCATGAAATTAAATCTAAAATAATTGGATTTGAAATATTAGACTTCTTGAAGTATTTCACTCTGTTCTAATGCAGTTCAGTTTATATTATTATTGTCAAATTAATAGAAGCAGGCATGAAACTCAAACTCATCCTGACAACCCTCTCTGAAATCACTGTGCTCTTTATATGCATTTTTCTTGCTGGGTATCAACTGAATAGTTTTCAGTTTGCTAGCCTGCCAAGCACACTCTATTAATTGCTAATAAATTGTTAAATGCTTGGAAAATCATTCAGAGAAACCAATGGGAATCTTGAAATTTAATCCCAACAATTTGACACTAAGCAAGGTAAAAGGGAAAACATAAAAAGTCACAAGGAATATTTTTTTAGCCATACTTCCCTCTACTTCTCCTTTGGTCTATAATAGAGAAGCACATGAAATCACTGGAAATATGATTCTCTTCTTCTCAAGCCTGTGTTTAAAGATTTAACTATTTGGGAGTGGGGACTGGCAGAAAACCCTTTTTATTGCTCAACCACTGAGTATTTTCTTAGTGACTACTCTTGAAAAGTATTATGCATTCCTGAGAAAGGAATTGCATACATGTCTCATCTGATCTTCTGCTGTAGTTAAAGGAGAGCATTGAGCTGGGGGAGTCTTGGGTTAGTGGTGCTTACTGGTAAGCCCCTTCACAGCTGCACTCACCAAGACTGATAAGGAGCTTCTCTGCTCTAAGGACTAAGGAAAGGAGGCTTCTGAAATTTTTTGTCAAGACATCAGATGACCAAACTGTTAAATCATAACATTATGGAAATATATGACTTATTTCACAAGTCATTAAATGTAATCAATACCTTTCTTAAAAGACAGGTATGTGCTGTGGAGACCAGTGGTCTCCAGGTTGTGCCAGCTGTTTAAAGTTATGGCGTACATGATCTCCTCACACAAAATGGTTCATTTATAAAGGCATTTATGATAAAGCAAATGTGAACTGCCACTGCAACAATTGTTTTTATATTTCACTTTGTGATATAAAAAATTTCCAATTCAGTATAAATAAAAAGAGATCTCATGGGATTTCTCAGAAGAAAACATCTGCAGAATCTGACTGAACTGGGAAGGACATGAGAATAGGAACACTAAGACTTAAGGCATTCATAAATTACCCAGAGAGACCACAAATGATTATTCCAAATGGGTCTGTAAACTCGACATGACCCACCCTAGAGGCTCTCATGCATGTCCCCATAACCCATGGCAGCTCTTTTACACCCAGCAAAGACACTCACTAGCTATAGTAAGCACTGAGTCATTCTCCTAGAGGGAACTGCCTTCAACATACAGTTATGAGACTCACAGGAGTCTCCCAAAACCAAACGTTTCTTCCTTCTGCCACTTTAATTTGCTACCTAGAGGCAGCACCCTATTTTAATCTACTCAGCTCTTCCAAATCCTAGATATACATACCTTTCCAGAAGCAAAACTGATGCTTGCCTGCCAAGGGTCATCACCTGCATTCATGGTGGTAAAATATTTACCCCAGCAATTTCCCATCTCTCTCACAATTCTGGATTCTGGTTTTCAGTTCAGACTAACTTGAAATGTTTTCAAAAGAAGATCCTCTTTCAAAGGGCAAGAGACTCAAGACACTAAAACGTGATGGAGTTCAGCAATGAGAAAGCCAGACATTGTAATTCTCACCCCATTGCAAAAAGCTCGGCTGTAGGTTGGAGACACTGACAGAGGGCAACCCATGTCAGGGAAGTTTTGTGTGAAAATACTCCATTTCCCCTGAGAAACATGTTAACATAAGGATGGCCCAAGACCATCTTGTTGGATCCTGGCCTATTCTACAGCCACTTTCAAAACTCACGTATCTGTATGGCCATATTCTGGTGGCTTTCCTTGTGCTGTCATATAGCTGGTGGCTGTTAAATGAGGTATTTCAAATTGGCTTAGTGTATTTTAAATCTTAGTTGCCTTTTTTTCTGTAATTTTTTTACCACTCAGACAAATGGAACCACATTTTCGTAATAGATTTAAACTGTATACTAGCCAAGGATAAATCATGGAAGTGGGAAGAATATCAGGAGCAGAGCACAGAATAATAAAATAATGTGATTTTGTGTGGCTGTTGTCTCTGCAGTTCTCAGAGTATCTGCTGCTCTGCACGTTTGATTTTTTTGAAAGGTAAATAAAAGCTACAACATAAAAGAGCTGATACCCCTTGGCTGTGGCTGATGCCAAAGGGAGAAGTTTTCAGGCAGGATTTCCGAGCTGCCCGCTCACTAACTTGTTCAGTGTCTTAAGGCTTTGGGATAATACAGACTCATTTATTGCTCAAAGGGGGCTGCATGTAACTTTATATCAAGGAGGTTTGATGAACTTTCAACATGTGAAATTCCACGATTTTACTGAGCTACTGACAGCCCTTCTGTGCTGTTCCTCTTTTGCCTGCTTATGTGTGTGGATTGAGCTATTTTGGTTGTGTTTTCAGACCATTCCATTTCCTCGTTTTCATTGCTATGTTGCTTTTGAGGGTCCTGATCTCACTGCCAAGACCACAGTTGTATCAACAAAGCTGCAGCCCCTAAAATCAGAAGATTGTATAAACATGCTTTTATTTAGCAAAGCTTTCAAAGTAACCTGAGAGGGCAAAAAGTTTTCCATATGTCAGACTTCATGTTATGTGACAAAAGGTTCACTAACCCCTAAAAGTAGCACAGGCATGACAGCAGGTGGGGAGACCCTATAACCATACCGGGGGCATGAGTCCCTCCCTGCCCTTTGCAGGGCTGTCCCAGAGGACCCTCAGTCCCATGGGCCAAGGGTGACATCCATCAGGGTGAGACAACAGGAGAGGCTCTCCTGAGGGAGTTGGTGCATTGTGAGACGCAGGGGAACAGCATCTTGGGATGGAACAAACTTACAGGATGTTATGAGGAGGAATCAAAAGTGGCAAAGTGGAGTGATAATGGTGGTTTGGGGAATAATGAGTGGGAGAGAATTAAGTGATATAAGAGGCCAGTGTGCACCAACAGTGGCTGGTCAGTACACTTGTCCGGCTATGCCCTGAATCTTATTGCTGCCATCTGTCATGTCTGCTCATTAAACTGTGTTTCCAGCTATTTCCCCAGGTAGAGGGTCCCTAGTTTTGCTGGCAGGCAAGCGAAATAGGTGGCTTGGGAGCCAGGTATCAAAGCAGAAATAGTCTAGGCCAGACGTTTGTCTGCTCCTGCCTGTGAGGCAGCTGGAGGAGCTGTCTACTGGCAGGGCCATGGGGTCCAGACCAAGCACAGGAGAGTGTGGGATCTGGGGTTCACTGCAAGACTGTGTGGGGGGGTGTGCAGAAAGGGAGATGCGACCATACAGGGCCAGCCAGGTAGGCTTTGTGCCCATGACTGGTTACTGGAGGTGTCCACAGCCATGTGTGTGTGTGTGTGTGTGTGTGTGTGTGTGTGTGTGTGTGTGCATAGAGGAGGTTTGTGTGCCTGCAGCTGAGTGGGGCTACAGTCCTTGGAGGAGTCCTGTGCCCACCAAGTGCCAGAAGCTACCACATAGATTGGATATATGAGGACAGTTCCTGCCTACATGGTGTGTATGTATGCATTTCCCACACATGGACCTTCATGCTGATTAGACACAGAGGGGGACAGGAACGAAAACTGCTACTTGTGCAAGTGCTGTGTTTTCTGGGTGTGCTGGTTTTGACTGGGAGAGAGTTGAGTTTTTCAATGTACAGGGCTATGTTTTGGATTTGTGTTGAGAAAAGTGTTGATAACACACGGATGTTTTTGTTATTGCTGAGCAGTGCTTACACAGAGTCAAAGCCTTTTGTGTTCCTCATTGCACACTGCCAGTGAGAAGGCTGGGACTGTACAAGGAGTTAGGAGAGATCAGCTGCCTACAACTGACCAAGGGTATATTCCATACCATATAGCATCATGCTCAGCATACAGAGCTTGAGAAAGAAGAAGGAGGGTGGAAATGTTCAGAATGATGCCATCTGCCTTCAAAGTCACTGTTAGGAGTGATGGAGCCTAGTTTTCCTGGAGGTGACTGAACACCTCCCTGCCAATGGGAAGTGGTGAATGAATTCCTTTTGGTGCTTTGGTCATGTGAGTGGCTTTTGCTTTTCCTATTAAACTCTTTTTCTCAACCCATGAGTTTTCTCATTTTTAGCCTTCTGATTCTCTGCCCTGTCTCATCAGATAGGAGTGAGTGAGCAGCTTAGCTGCCAGCTGGGGTTAAACCACAACACTGGATTGTGGCCACATGTATAAAGGTTTTTTGTGTGTGCCAATTTGGAATTCATTATAAACCTGGCTAAAGACTATTTTTACCTGCTGGGCTGCTGGATCCAGCAACCCCCAACCCTACATATCTGGTGCTCTGCTCTGCTGAATGCAGTGGGGATGAATAAGTGACCTAAGGTCTGATACTAAATGAGTTTTAGGCTATTGAGGTTTCTAAATGAAAGATTTTCTGTTATACAGGGAAGGCTTACATACACACAGGGTCCACCCAGTCTCTGCTGCTGACTGCTCAGGAATCTGTCTGTACAGGGGAAAGTAATTTCTGACTGCTGCACTGGCACCTCTAGCTTCACCCCTGTGCAAAAATAAGAGAAATGAAATATGGAGGGAGAAACTCTGAGCTGCCACTATTGCAGAGGCTGCAGTTTCTTCCATCAGATTTAGCTAGTGCAAGGCCATGCCTCCTGCATGGCCATACCTGTGGGTTTTGTTCTCTCATACTGTGATGGATTGCACAGCTTCCAGCACAGGATCATAAGCTACACGACCTGGGTCTGCAGGTCTGCACTATCCAGTTACTAGAAATTTTCCAGTAAGTGAGACCCCATAAGGAGGTGTCAATGATAAAAGCCAACCTGAGAAGAACCCTCTCAGTGTCAGCGCTGAGCACAGTAATAAATCATTTAGCCCAGTCCCTTTCAAATAACTGCCCCAAAGCAGCAATATTTACATAAGTTTCTCCAACTCATGCACAGATGGTCTCTGACCACTTACACTCTGAGAGAGCTCTCTTTGTGAACAAGAAGTGCCCTGAATGGCAGAGCAGCTTGGGCTATTCACAGGGACGGTTTGCATGCTTAGCTTTGGGTACTAACTAGTGCAAAATAAAGCAGAGTATTTCCTACAAGTCTAGGAATTCTGACCTATTTCTAAACAAGCATCTGTTTGCTCCAAGCATCAGAACTATAAGCAAACGCAGTAAAAAACTTCTTGTGAAAGCAGAATGATGAAAAGCTTTCAAACCCTTTAAAATTCCCTTTTAAATTCCTGAGTCATGGTATCAAGCGGAAACATCACCTCAGCACTTGTTAGGATGACTGGCTGGGTTGGCTGTGATGCTGCTCGGAACAACTGACCCACTGCTCAACTGAGCAGAGACAGCAAACTGCACAGATGATGCCTTGTGTCCTCCTACTCCCACCAGGATAACAAAAGACATAGTGGAAGCAGGTTATCCTTATCCCCTGGTCTGCATTTTGGTCCCAAGTGAGACAGTTTCACTCTGCAAGCATTGCTAAGTGTGAGTAGTTGGTGTGCACTCCCAATTTTCCAAACAAAGCAGGTTTTATAAGTAACCTTTTTTAAGCCATGCATTGATACAAGGCAGATCTATTATTGGAGATTCACGTACAGCTGGGGCTGTGACTTGGTCCTGTGCTGAAGGCTTCAGCTGCAGGCCTAGGTTGAAAAAAAGGGATTAAAAAAAAAAAGACAACAAAAAAAGGAGGCAATAAACATGTCTCTTCCAGAGGGCTGTTTTGGAGGTGTCCTCAGGGTCAAGCCTGTAATGTTTGCAAGCTGTAATTACAACAGCATTTAGCCTCCTTTTTCTCCATATTGGCATCTCCTGTTTGCTTTTGTCCAAGTTGTGCTCCTGCAGGTGCTTTGTCAGGCAGAAAGATCACTTGGTCAAAGTTCTGCCTGCAGGATGGTGGCAGGCATCTGTCCCCATCTGCATCAGGCTATACTGACATCCACCACCCACATGCAGGTATGACCATTGCTACAACAAAACAGGAACATCCTCTGCCTCCAACAGCTGTACCAGCAGGAGTGTGGAGCACATCTCAACATGATGGTCTCTCAGCAGGGACCACTTCTTAGCCTCCACTGACATTTTCAGCTCCCAGATGGATGTGAGTCAAGATTTAATTCCACCCAACAGCCTCATGATAAGAAGAAGATTAAAACTTGAATAATACTCATTTAAAAGTCCACATAGGACTTTTGCACACAGGAAAGGTGGATAATGCACCAGCTCCATGGCGCACAATATGCATGGTGTCATCTATACTTGAGCTGAAAAATCCTCTGTATTGGGTTTGTATGGCAAGGTTTTGGTAGTGAGGGGTCTTCAGTGGTGGCTTCTGTGAGAAGCTGCCAGAAGCGTCCCCTGTGTCTGAGAGAGCCAATGCCAGCTGGCTCTAAGATGGACCTGGCCCTGACCAATGCTGAGCCCACCAGTGACTACGGTAGTACCTCAGGGATAACGTAGTCAAGAAGGGAAGAAAAGTTACTATGCAGGAGCAACTGCAGCCAGAGAAGAGGTGAGTGAGAACATGTGAGAGAGTAACAACTCTGCAGACATCAAGGTCACTGAAGAAGGAAGGGGAGGAAGTGATTCAGGCATGGAGAGCAGAGATTCCTCTGCAGCCCACAGAGCAACCCACACTGGAGCAGCTCAAAGGAGTTTGTGACCCTGTACAGACCCTGAGATTAACTCCATTGGTTAGAGCCTGGTGCTAAGAGCACCAAGGTTGTGGGTTTGACCTGTGTACGTGCCATTCACTGAAGAGTTGGACTCGATGTTCCTTGTGGGTCCCTTCCAGCTCAGAATATTCTGTGATTCTATGGGAAGCCCACACTGGAGCAGACTACTAGCAGGACCGATGGCTCTGTGGAGAGAGCAGCCCCTGCTGGGGCAGGTTTGTTAGCATGACTTGTGACACCATGGGAGACCAGTGCTGGAGCAGTCTGGTCCTGAAGGGAGGGACACATGCTGGAACAGGGGACTAGTGTGAGGAGTACTCCCCTTGAAGAGGAAGTAGCAGCACAATGTGTGATGAATTTAACACAGGCTCCCTTCTCCATCTCCCTGTGCCACTTGGGGGAAAGGAAATAAACTGGGAGTGAAATTAAGCCCAGAAAGAAGGGAGAGGTGGGAGGAAGGTGTTTTAAGATTTGGATTTTATTTCTCGTTACCCTACTCTGAATTGATTGGTAATAAGTTAATTTCCTGAAGTCAAGTCCATTTTTCCTGTGGCAGTAGTTGGTGAGTGATTTCTCCCTGTCCTTATCTCAACCCGTGGGATCCTTGATATATTTTGCTGTATTTTCTCACCCCTGTCCAGCTGAGCAGGGGAGCAATAAAGTATCTTTGATGGGCACCTTGTGTCCAGCCAGGGTCAACCCACCACAGCCTCTGACCATGCATGTCTTAAGAAAAGGAACAAGGATCTCTCTAGCCTCCACTTACTATTCAGTCTGCTCCCTCAGCAGGTAGACATTTCTGAAGCAGGGATTTCTAAAGCTTGTATCAGGGAAATGAACAGTGACAGAGTAAGCAGTCAATAATGACCCAAATGCAAACTGGTCTGGCACAGCCTGTTCCACGCCAGTGCACTGAGCATCTGTGCATGCCGCATGGACAGTCCTCCCCACTGAGAGCCAGATCCTGACAAATCTCCCCTTTCACCTGAATTGAAAGTTTAAAACTGAGAGGTAACTTCAAAGTTGGGTCCATGTGTTTAAAGACAGACGTAGAAAGAGCAGCTCATGTAGGAGGAGCAGAGGTCCACTAGAGCACTGCTGTGACTTAAAGAAAGGGTCTAGAAAAAGACACAGTATAGTAAGCTGTTCTTCCTGCAGCACAGTGTCCCAGCTTCCTGTGGCCTGGAGATTTCCTGCACCAGCTGATTTCCTGCACCAGCTGTTATTGTGGACCATCATCTGAGTATACAGCTTACTCTCACCCTCCATGGAGGAGGGAGCCTTGCTCCCATGGGAAATAACCACGTATCCAAGTGGAAGTACTAATGAGCAAAACACCTCTGTGGGACTGCACCATCTCATATGCCTCAACACCAAGGTTCAGGGGCATCCTTCCACCCTGATCAACAGTCCAGCTTGGAGGCAGCTAAAGCTCCAAGTCAACAACAGCATCCCTGTTCTAGACATTAAAGGAAATATTTCCATATTTTCTTTCCAGCCTGTGTTGAGATTGCCTTTGTGCTGTGGGACTGCCTTAGCGATACTTGCTCATGGCAGGAAAAATCCAAATCTCAGCTGATGTGAAGTCCCTCCTAGGCTTGCTCTATGTCCCATCTCCCTCAAGGACAGGGGCTGAGCTGTAGGCCCAGCAACAACTTGAAGCCAAGGAGAAGAAGCAGGCCAGCCAGCAGAAGCCAACAGTGTCGCAACGACTTGTGATCTACCTGGAGGTGCCAGGAGGAGCTCAGGAGATGTGATGTTCAGCTGTAGAGAGGTGCTTTTCTCCTGGCTGATTACAGAGCCAGTCTGGGGGACTGATGCTTTCTGCTAGTTGAGCTAACATTAAAAGCATAGACTGTTTCCTTGAAAAATCCTCAGGGAGAGCAATCTCCTGCCATTATGTTGAGGAGGAGGAAGAGGATCCAATCCCCAGGGAAGCCTTGCTGGCAGTTGAAGTCTGTGCACCAGACCTTACCAGCTGAATTAGGCCAGGCAAAAGAGGAAAAGAGTTTTCTACAGCCCTTCATCTCCTTGCACATGCATGGCTTCAGACATAGGTTTGGATGTAGAAAAGCTGAGACTTGCCTTTAACAATGTCTTTAAGAGAATATAACAAAAAGATGTGAGCATATTTTTGGGGGGTATGAATACATAATGGATATAATACCTAATGGAGCAAATACCAAACAAAATTTAAACTGCTGTAACAGAGATTTCAGTTCATCATCAGGATACTTTTTAAGTAGGGAGATTTACATCTGCATGTAAATGATGAGTATTTTTTAGAAAGGGAGTAAACCTAAAACAACTTGATTTGCTCTAGGAACACATTCTGGAAGTCAAATTTCTATTTATTTAGACACAACCAAAATGAAAATATTATGTCTATTTCCATGTGGCAGGCTTAGAAAACAAAAAAACAGTCACAAGAAAAGCATTTGTGATGGAAAATTACTGTCCTTTCACTGCGACTGCTCAGACTGTGAGAAGGAAAAGAGAGGGAAGGGAGATACATATATATGTGTGTGTGCATGTATATATATATAGTGTGTATATTTATTTATATATGTTTAGTGATTGTTTATTTAGATATATTTATAGAGAGGAGTAAGAATCATAATAGCAGGAGAAACCAATATGAATGTTTTTGTTAGCATGAGAATAAATAAAACTGGTTTTTAGGCTAGAAGGGAGCAACTTGTGTTCCACAAATGTGCACATCCTTGGCAAGGACTGGGACCTTACACATTAATAGTTTTGGTGACTGCATGAATGAAAGACAACTAAATCCAGGCCCCAGCTCCCACCACCATAGCTCCTAGCACATGTCCTGAAGACGTGGAGGGCAGCTAGATATGAAATAGCATGAGCAGGGGCCCCAGTACTTCCCAGGCTTCCTGTGAGAAGCCTTCAGGGGAGCTATGTGCTCTGTGAAAACTTCATAGTATGTGAAAAATGATTGTAAGGCCAACTATAATATTTGTCTCCTTTCCCTGCAATAAAGAGCATCCCTGTGAGACAGAGAGAGAGAGCATCTTATTCACACTCCTTCGTTCTGCTACACCCTGTATTTCTCCAGCCTTGGCTGATCTTGTCCCAGCAAACACCAGCTCTGACCTCCCTTCCCTCTCCATTTGCCCCAGGGGTTCAACCCCTCTGTAAGGAGAGCCACTGTTCCCTTGCATCCCAAAAAATCAACATGGGAAAACATCAGCTGGTGCTATTATAAATAAAAAGGGAGGCCTATCAGAGACCGAGCAGATTCTCAATGCCCACGTGTGTGCACTTATACCTTGCTACCTTGCCCAGGTGGATGAGCAGCAGGCAGCAAGGCAAACCTCACGTGCAGTGATGCTGGCTGACTTGTGGAGAACAAAACTCTCCACCAGCTCTTCCAGAAAAGAAAACAAGAGCCTTGAACAAACCATCCCTGGGCCATTTCAGCCAGCAACAAAGCTAACAAGCAAATCAAACAGAGAAATATCCCAGCAGACCTCAACAGGCTGAACAAACAAACAGAGAAACTCAGGTTCCAAAGACCAGGGGAGCTGCGTTATGAAACGAGATTTTTGATACAAAAGGAAGCTTACAGCTATCGCTGGTGATTAGACACAGAAGAGAAAGGTTGCTCTGGGTATTAGACCACACTTCACACACACACAGAGGTTATTCAATCAATATTTGTCCTGGAATCACATGCGGCGGAAAAAATTTCAAGTGAATGGTCAGCAGAATTTAATGCTCGTATTCATTCATGTTGTGCTCTTGGATGAACGTGTGTTTTTATATCTAGCACAACCTAAACTTTAGAATCCAGGACGTTTTTAATCAAAATACAGGAAAATCTTGGAATTAAACACTGCATTTGTATATGCCTTTCAATTACATTTTCAGCAGGATGGGGACCTATGATTTCATAAAGGAATCTGGGGTAGGAGGGAGATTATTTGAATCTCCATGTTCTGAACCTAATGGGAAAAATAAATGTTAAGGCTCCAGAAAGACAACACTGTCCACAGAAACCTCCCCAAAGCAGAAGGGAGGGATTTATTCCTGCCATCACTGTGTTCTCCAGCCATGCTGCTGTGCTGGCGTTAGAGGTCTTATTTAGGGTCGCAGCAGTAATAGCAGGAAGATAAAATCCTCTGATGAACAGGCAGCTGTTACCCCCTGCCTTTGTGAAAACGATGATCTCAGGTTGAGGATATTGTTGCCTTGAATCATCATATTTTTTTATCCCCCTGTGAGTTTGTCACAACAGATTGTTTCCTTATATTCAGATCGTGGCTCAATTTTTCCCCCTCAGCAGGAGTTAAGGGAAATTTGACCGTAGGTGCCCTAACCATGGACTTTAGAATTTGGGTGCAAATAATGATGATTAAAACACAAACAAAATGAAACAAAAACAGACAAACCCCAACCCTTTTGCCTAGTGACTTAATGAGAAAATATGCACGAGGCACAGTACAACATCCAGTTCACTTCAGGTTGTGATATACCTGATAGGCAACATTTAGATAACTATCATATGGGCAGGATGCCTCAAAGTCTTTAAGATTGTGTCTTTTTGTGACTAAAGTCAGATATTAGTGCTCTCTCGAGTTGCCTAGTGGTTAGTTTCAGCTGCACAGGGCATTACCTGGGAGACGAAAGCCCCATTTAACAGCACAGAGAGTTATAGAACAAAGGGAAATATAGGGTGGCTGCTTCAAGGCAAAAATTTTCAGGAAAATGTTTAATAGTCTAGCTGGAAATTCACTGGAAAAACAGCTCCAGCAGCCCTGGTCAGGAAGACTGAGGGCAGAGAATATGTTCCTCTGGCAGTCTGTCCTGATGAAGAACCCATGCTCCAGCACAAGACAAAGCATTGCCACATCCCACATCCAATGGATGTGCTGTTTTCCTCATGCAGATAATGGAAAATTTTAAAAAAAGCCTTAAGCTGGTCACACTGTGTTAAAAATCGCTTTGATGGACTTCAAACAGCCTACTGAAATCATCCACTGCGCACACAGTGCCACTCTGCTTCCAGAAGAGATGCCACAGGAAGGCAGAGGGCTGAGCAAGGAGCACTGCACAGGGCAGGTAACCTGTTCATGAACATGGGAAAGGCTTTTTGTCCATATGGTGGGTGGAAAACCAGTAAAACCCATGAGAAAGGCATTTGTCATAACACCATCCCAATGCATTCACAGGAAAAATCAGTCCTGTTTCTCTTGTAAACCATTTTTCTTCACCTGTGCAACTTCCCCTCTCTAAAAACACTTATCCTCAGGGCAGCGCTGATGACCCACTTGCTGTTGTTTGGTGAGAGGAGACTCCCTATTCAAAGTGGGGCACACTGGCACAAAATAGATTTTATACTGAAAATGGTCTGTCAGGTTTCACAGGAGGATTTGCTCTTTCTAGGTTTCACCCACACAAGACTATTGCATTTATATTTTGTAACACTTGTAAGTGAATATTCAAAACAGAGAGGGAAAAAGATTTTCTACTTTCAGGGCTTTGGCTCTCAGTCTGTTTGACTGAGCACTACAGCATTCTGTCTCACTGACTGCTGTCCTCTGGCTCCAAATTGGGGCAAAACTGCCCATATTCAGGCACAATTAAAATGATGTGTCATGGGGGTCACTTTTAATGCTCTTTAATGTATTTCCTTAAAGAGCCACAGATTTGGACTAAAATTACTTGGCTTTAGAAATGCCCACTTCAGAAACAATTGCATGCTGTATTTGAGCATTTGAAGTTTTGGGACAAATTACTACCCTACCTGCATTTGTCTTCCTCTTACCTATATGGGCCATCATCCTCCTGTTTCTCTCTGCTGTCCAGGTATGCTTTGTACAGAGCAATAAAAACAACATATCCCTCACCCATCTTGTTCCGGTTGGCAAGCAAATACTGAAGGCTCAAGACCAGCAGGTGGCTACTCAAACAAATTCACATCTTAGCGAAAAAGGATTAACATACCCATGTTTTCACTGTGTGGCTCTCCCGTGAGCTGTAAGAGTTGTTTTAAAGACAGAAACTGCAAATTGTTGTTTCCAAGGGCACAGTATCTTCATGATACAGTATCAGATATTGTATTTGTTCCACAGAAATGGTAATAAGGTGTCAGCCACTTTAAAATTCTTGTATCTTCTTAAGAACAAAAACAGGGAGAGGTGACATGTCACTGCTGTTCAGAGCAGCATGAAATTTAAACCAGGAAATTTCTTGATATTAGAAACAGGAATTTCAACACTAATTGAAGTTCCGCAATTTTTAAACATTTCTCTATAGCCTGTTCCTCTTCACTTCCTTTTCTCACAAACATGCTTTCTATCCCCCCAAATAAACAATTACTCAGGTGAAACTGTACAGGGAGGTGGGACCACGTGGCCCCTTTTGATCTGCTGAAGTGGCACAAAACACCAGTACCACATAAACCAGTGAAAGCAGCAGACCTCTCCTGAAACGTGCTTCAAGTTCCTCAACACCAAGTGTCAATCTTACCATATCACAACTAAAACCTTTCCTTGGAGTTTTTTACTGGTGCCTTAAACATAAAGGTTTCTTAGGCACTTCTAGGATTTCTTCAGAGGGCTACCTCACCACCATCTGCCCTAAGGGTGACACAGTAAATGGCACTCACAAATGGTCCCCATGCCTTTAGCATGTTGACGTCTCACTTTGGCCACTCTCTGTACCTCAAGTGAGGTGCAAGAGAAGTTCTACTGATGTTAGAGGAGGAATAAGGGAAACCAGGACCATGTCAGCTGAGACAAGATACAGATGAACCACCACGGCAAAGAAGGCTAAAGAAGACATTTGAGCAGTGGTTATGGAATGGGTAAGACCATGACTGGAAGACACAACTCTGACAGCCTTGTTTCACTCCTTTCCACTAGAAAGCTAGTATTTCTGGACTCATAGTACCAGATGGAACATAACAGGACCACATTAGAAGTTTTGTTTACAACTCTACTCTTAAAATACAGCACTGCTGACTCCATTTAACTTTGTATTTCCCCCAACTTACTGTCTTGCCTTAAAAGTTGAGTCCCAGCCTCCCCATAACTTCCAATCCATTCATTCATTATCTGCTGGCAAAGAACTGAAGATGAAGTTCTGTCTCCTTTGTGTCACTTACAAGCATAATAACCACTTTGCTGGTATTTTTAACAGCTTGGAGTAAAAATAAAGCACAGATGCATTTGATCAGCTTCAGTTCATGGAATGAACACTCAGAATAGAGATTCAAATAAGTATTCAGCTAGCTGCAGCAGTCACTCTGGTCTCTGACCAGCTGGTCAGAAAAATGTTTTCTTCCCCAGAATCCCTTCTTTTCAAGACATATCACAGAATGGTAGAATATTCTGAATTGGAAGGGAGCCAGAAGGATCATCAAAGTCCAGTTCCTGGCTCTGCATGGGACAGCCACAAGAATCACATCATCTGCCTGAGAGAATTATCAAAATGTTTCTTGAACTCTGTCAGGCTTGGTGCTGTGACCACTTCCCCGGGGATCCTGTTCCAGTGCCCAACCACCCTCTCTGTGAAGACACTTTTCCTAAAATCCAACCTAGACCTCCCCTAACACAACTTCAGGCCATTCCCTTGTGTCCTGTCCCTGGTCACCACAGACAAGAGATCAGTGCCTGCTCCTCCTCTTCCCCTCATGAGGAAGTTGTAACTGCAGTGATGTCTCCCCTCAGTCTCCTCTTCTCCAGGCTGAAGAGACCAACTGCCCTCAGCTGCTTCTCATACAGCTTCCCTTCCAGACCCTTCACCATCTTTGTTGACCTCCTTTGCACACTCTCTAACAGTGCCACCCAAAACTGCCCACAATATCCAAGCTGAGGCCGCCCCAGTGCAGACCAGGACAATCCCCTCCCTCACCAGACTGGCGATGCTTTGCCTGATGCCCCCCAGGACAGGGTTGTCCCTCCTGGCTGCCAGGGCACTGCTGACTCACATTCAACTTGTCATCGAACAGGACCCCCAGGTCCCTTTCCATGTGCTGCTCTCCAGCCACTCGTTCCCCGGTTGGTACGTACATCCAGGGCTGCTCCATCCCAGGAGCAGAATCTGACACTTGTCTTTGTTAAATTTCATATGGTTGATGATTGCCCAGTCCTCTAATTTGTCGAGGTCTCTCTGCAGGGCCTCCTTGCCCATGAGGCAGTCAACGGCTCCTTCCCATTTAGTATCATCAGCAAACTTACTTAGTATTCCTTCAAGTCTTGCATCCAAGTAAGTTATGAAGATATTGAATTGTCCCTAACCTGGCCCTGCAGAACCCCACTAGTGACCAGTCACAAGCCTGATGTCATTCCACTCACTATTACCCTTTGTGACCAACTCATGAGTCAGTTGCTCACCTACTGCATTGTGTTTATCATGTTCCACGGAGCTTTGAAGTTCCAGAGTTTTCTTCCATAAGCATTGCTCCTGCTACAAGTCAACTTTAGGGCAACCTAAAACTCTTTATACAACACAGGACCTTGTTCTTCAGAGGAAATCTGCATTTAAGGCAAATATTAACATAAAGCCAGACTCCCGAATGCTCCCTCTCACAGAGTAGTACTTTAATAAATAGTACTTAATAGTACTTTAATCAGTAGTCCCATTGAAGCCTATGTAATTAATCCTGCAGTATGGCGCTTTCCTACAGGGTCATCATTAGGGTACAGCTCTGAGAAGTAACACTGTGGTTGCAAAGAGGATATGAACAAGCTTTTACTACCTAGGATATCCTAATTAATCCTAATGATGGTTTGAATGTAACTGATTGCATCTTGCCTCATTGGCAGAGTAGAAAAGAGCTCTTTCAATTAGTTTTGAAAATGAGTGAGTTTAATCTGAATATTGCAGAATACTTGATATTTAGAGAATATTTAGGTTTTTGCTAAACATCAAGTTTTTAGCCAGGATTCATCTACTCTTGCTATAGAACTCTTTTCTTTTGAGGCAGCCCGTTCCCATAGGAACACAGTCACACTGGCATCATGGAGACAGCTAAAACATTTCCAAAATCAGCCAGCAGAATAATTCTGCTATGTATTCCTTCTACTGCTCTAATTGGAGCGTATATATTACATCTTATTATATCTAGTTGGAGTTACATCCTTGCAGGACAAAGTGAAATATATATACACACATATATACATATGTACACACATATATTCCTACATAGATAGAGAACCAAAATATTGTTAATTCTTTTTGGTGTGTATTTGAACTTTTTATTTTTACTTTTTTTTCCTGGGGGACTGGCCAAAAACCCAGCCATCTCTAAGGACATTGCAGTAAAGTAGAACTAAAACATTTATTTTTACTTTGGAAGAAGGAATCACTAGTCTGTCAAACATCCCAACAGAGACACCCGCAGATGCACCAAGTATGTACCAATTACCATACTAGGAGAGTCATATCCTCATGCTACATTGTCATTTCTATCAGTTTGCTTTCTGGGCCCTAAGTAAGTTTTATTTTGTCACAAGTTTTAGAATGGATCTGACAGACTCTTTCCAGCTCTTATTTCTTCACAACTTAATGGATTTATCCTTTCCTTGGGGCTCAAGGAGGCTTGAATTTTAGTCTTCCAATTTGAATGCCGTTCCCCTTCTCTTACTTTCTTCTACACTTGGATGCTTCATTTATTTAACAGCTTCATTGATCTCAACATGAAGATTCTTACACCAAGGTGCTATTCAGTTTGAGCAGAGACAGCAGAAGACTTTGGATTTGTCTTGCCAGGGGATTGCCTTTTTATTTATGTTGTTTGCATTTGTTGCTTACAAAATCTTCCTGCCAAAACATTCAGAGGACAAATGTATTCCATTAAGACCCATTTTTAGCAGCTTTAATTGCTATCAGATTAAGTAAAACTTGCATGTGGCAAGTTGTGATTATTTGGGGTAGGGTTGAGCTGCTGTTTTTCCCTGCAATGGCAGCAAGCTATCCCCACCCCATAGGCAGACTGTCCTGGCAGACCACAGTCAGGGTTGGGGCACCTGTGGCCATTCCTCTGCAGGTAAATTTGCTGTTCCTCGAGCAGGTGGCTGGACTCCCTTCCCCTGCGACATGTAGGCAAGCAGGAGGATTTGGGAAATGTAGGCAGCGGCCCCCCCATCAGCCCACAGTGGCGGCCCAGGCTGCAGGGAGCAGTGAATGACCTGCAGAGAGCTGTGGTGGGAAGGCTGCAACTTGACCTAGCCATGATGAGAACCCTGTCTGGGCACATGCCAGCATCACTGGTGCACAGCCTTTGGCAACTCAGAGGTTTTGGGGGATAAAAGCTGCCCATCAGCCTCCTCCCATGCAGCGTGCAGCTGAGGCTGGCCCCATATCAGCCCACCACCAAGGTCACTGCCATTTCACCTTCCTTCTCAGGAGCCCAGTCACTTGTGCCAGCTTTTCTGGCCATCCTGGCACAGAGGCAGAGCCGACCTGGCTGAGTTTTATCATGTTGGAAACTTGCCAATGACAAGCATTTACCTTGAAGTATTGCTCAGGGGATCCAGGCAGGACACGTGCCCCATCCGGGGCTCAAGGTAAAGTGGCTGCAGACCCCTTGGACTCCTGTGCAGGCAGCCCACGGTGACAGGACAAAAGGATGCAGGTGAAGGTTTTGTTTCTCCCATCTGGTTGCCAGCTATCCACACCAGCCTGCAATGAGCATTATCCACTGAGGATTTCCCTAGTTAAGATGGCTCTGAAACCTTCCCTGAAATTTTGGAGTGAACCAAGTGCGGTGCTCACAGGGTATCATGTTGCACACAAACCGGAAAATGTCATTTTGCTGAATGCAAAAACCCAGCTTCTGCTACCAGTTTTCCATTTGCTTCCTTCGTTCCCCTTGGAGTCACACTCCCTGAATTTAATATTTTCAAGAGGAGAAAAAAAATCCTTTGAACATTTTTTTTTTCTTGGATATCAAACATTTCCAGTCAAGCAGAACTCATAGGAGAGCCTCTGAAAAACTCCACCAGCACGCCCCTCTGGGAACTCCAGATTCTATTTATTTAAGGTTTTCACTCATTGAAGACTGTGTCTGAGTAGGTGTCAACAGCATTTTCTTTCTCATCCAGCTCCTTAGTCCGGCTGTCCTGTGAACTGGAGGGTTTTCTTACCCTGAACTGCCAGCAAACTGACGGACTTGACTACATGAATGTTTCAGAAACCTGCAGCCTGTTTTAAAATTATCTTGAGGCAATTAAAAATTAACAGACACTGTGACAAAGACAGATATTCTTCCAGGCTTCCCTCTGAAATCTTAATGCCCAGTGATTCTGTACTTGATTACAGATTGCCTCAAAATGGCAAAGAACAAGATAAATCATAGCTGTCACTTAATGAAAACCTTAAAACAGCTCTTTTTAGCAACTGGTCATTTTGCTCTACTGCAGTTACAAGTTGCTTTTTATTTACACCACTGCCTAAAGAGATTTCCAGGCAGATGGACATTTGCCCATTCTTTGTTTCAATAAAGATGGCTCCATTTTGAATCTCACCCCTATATTAATTTGACACTGAAAAAACCCCGAAAAAACAAACTCTGATTTCAAAGATGAAAACCGCAGCAAGACAAGGACAAACAGAGACAGGGGTTGTTTTCTGTACAAGTGCCCACAGTTTTTGTTTTTCAAGGGAGGGAGGAGCTATGTGGCCCTGTTCCCATTTAATCACTCCAGTAGGAGCCAGCAACAGCCACATTCCAGTTGCAGTTCCGACATGGCCACCTTCCTTGTTTTGTCTGGTTATCCTGCAAGCTCACTGAGGCATGGAAGAGCATTATAGCAGCACCCAGTAAAACAGTGCTCCTGGTTTAGTGTGGGTCTTCAAGGAGTCCAGTAGTATCCAGAGTGAAGAAAACAACAGCAGCAACAACAACAAAACTCAAAGTCAGCTTAAACTGAATGAGGAACTTTAAAAATTCAAGCACGAAAACAAGTGAGGAGAAACTTATGCGGGATGTGGAAGTGCTCAGCCCCCTACCATGTGTATGCATTTGACCCGAGAATGGTATTTTTTCCTCCCTCTCCACACCCAAAAAGGCTGCTCCCGTACCCATGCTCCAGCAGCTGCCTCCAGCATGCCCCACAGCAGCTGGGAACATCCCTAGCAGTGATCCTGTGGCTCTGGGGACTGCTCGTGCTCAGCCCCTTTAGCAAAGAAGGAAGCCTGAAGGTTGCTCCATGAAAATATATCCTCACTGTCAGTTTTAGCTGCTAGGCAGAAATAAGTCCCTAGCTAGCATATGTGAGCTATGATTCAAGAGGCTTAAAATTGGACAAAGGTGGGTGGATTTTGACAAGAAGGGCACCCCCTCCTCCTTCCACAGCCCCACCTCAGAGACAGAAGCCCATCTCCTGAATTCTTATCTCGATGCAGGAATACTCATATATTTCAAATGAGAAGGCACAAGAATTTCTAATGTGGGCGAAGTGATGTGTTTTTCTTGGTCTTGTCCTTGGAGCTCACATATCCATTTTGACCCAAGTTTTCCAAGAAATTCTTGGCCTGAATCGGATCTTGCATGGATCTAGCAATGGAAAATATTAAGTATTCTTAATAAAGGTACAATAAGTTGGAGTAATGATACAGAGGCCAGTTTTGACTTAACTAGACTGCCCTAAATTCTTCAAGAGACAAACAACTATTAAATTGGCTCTACCACCCATATGTGTGTGCACTACTAGCTGACTGATGAACTCAGGAATCCTTCACTGCAAACACAAACACCAGTACCACACATGCCGCACCTCTGGCATCCAAAATAATTGGCAGGTTGGGTGCCCTGACCATCGACACCTCAGCTGATTTGCAGAGACACTGTTTCACCTTTCCTGGAGGGCACCCACTTCTGCGTGTCCTGCACCACAGCCGCACACGCTACTCCAACCATGACATGAGGTGGTCACAGATCTTTCCCACTTTCCCACTGCTGTGTATGAACTTGGTTTCACGTTAACTTGCCAGTGTTGGCACATGGCACCCTGGAGCCATGTTAGGCTCTTCATAGAGAGGCAAGTGTGGACCTACATCTGTTCAAGGAATGCTGCTTTTCCAACAAGGTGACACTCTTCTCAGTGGCAGACTTTTACATTTCAATTAGCAAAGGTGGCCCCCAAAAAGTAAAACACTCAGGCTCCTGAAAAATCACCAATGGGAAGTGCAAGTACTTAGCACTTCTGAGAATCAAGCTAAATTTACAACAGACTGAAGGTTTGGGCCTGGCACCAAAACAGGCCTTGCTATCCAGATGCAGTATTAGTCTTTTGTAAAGAATTTGTACGGTCTTTATTCAATTTCCATTCTTAACTACGGCTTTCAGTGAAATGTGTTCAAACTCCCCCAACTCTCTTTTTCTGCCAGACAGTCCCGGAGATTATTAAATTCATATTCCAAATCTTTCTCCAATCTTACAACTGCTTTCCTCTTTTGAAGTGCAATTCTCTTCTGAAAGGGAAAGAAATAAGTCTTTATAAAGACCACATATTTCTTGTTTCTCTGAAGTCTTGCACAGCAAGGGTAGAGTCCTCATAGGCTATGGTAACTCTGCCTGACTGTGGGGATCTGATAGTGATATCCAAGACCACCAGTAATAGGGATCTCCGTTCTCACCTGCAGGAACATAGAAGCATTATCTCCATACTACATCTTTGCTGAGCTTTGCGTAATTACCAGACTGAACCTGACAGTCAGAAAAAAAGCCTGTCAAAATTGCAAAAAACGATGCTTTTACTTTTTCTTCGCCTACCTTGCTCAGTCCTGCAGCTCTAAGTACCAGAGACAATAAGAAACTTGTTTTTGTCACCAAAGCAGGCAAACACTGTGCTGAGGCCACTCAAGAACTAGCCTGGTGACTCACGCTGGTGACTCAGGACTGGTTATTCCTGCAGAGTTAACTCTCAGTATAACACAAATCTCGCCTCTAACTCAAATTCTGGGTGAAGCTTTCAATTCACCTGAAAAGATATTCTTAAGATTGATTTGACAAGCCACTTGGGAACTCAGCTTTAGCCCAAGGCCCATGGCCTTTGAGGCTGGCTCTTCATGTCTTGCTGGCCACACACTTGCCTTGTACCAGGATTGCCCTCACTGTAGTTAAACTAAACCCAAGACAACATGAGGATTCCACACTTGGGTTAACTTTCCTCTTAAGGCAGCTATGCAGAGGCACTGTTTCTCCAGTCCCATTCCCCAGACTGTTAAACTGCTGAGCTTTCATTGTTGCCCAAGACAGCCTCTCAATCACCTGTTTTAACAGGTTCCCTCATATTCCATGCTGCCTCCATGTGCTGCCCACAACTGATGAGCCCCTCTTGCAGCTCTTGATGTACTGGGTGAAAAAGTCATCATGCTCTGTCATTCCCATTACCACTTGTCACCCAGTTGCTTACAAGTCTGTGACCTCTGAAATAAAAACATTTGCTTGCGCTTGGGTAGAGCTGGTTGGTTGGAAGAGAACTTGGGGAGGGAAATGATTGGAAAAACAGTCACAGAAGCAAGCTTCCAGAATGTGCCTTTTTCATTTTCCTTTCAACTTTGCTATTTCCTCTCATCAACCACTGCTTCCCCATCAAACAAAAAAGTTTCAACTAGCAAAGTCAGTTTGTTTAACATTTCCACATATCCTCCAGCACACAGGACTACTATAGCATATTATAATTACCTCTAGTTTTGTTAAGCACAGATCAAGATAAGTAACTGAAAAAAAAAATTACCCTATGTTGTGCACATTCATTTAAATTTGCCACTAAATGTATAAATAGATTTTGAGAACCTGGTATTTCTAACATGCCAATTATCTTTGTACTATGGCACCCCACTTGTTACCAAAAATAGCTTCACTTCAGACTGAAAACGTCATGCTTTTCCTCTTGTATGTGGCTTTCTCAAATGGGTTTATTCTCATGTGCAGCAGAAGGGATGTTTTAGCCAAACTTCAATGTGATTTTTGAAAAAGATGGTGTGTGCATGCAGTACCCTCAAAGGCAGCATGTTAGACCATGGGCATCAGTTTGGCCCCATGGAAGTACTGAAGCTGGTGAGCATAGACAAACATTTTGCAAAGTGAGCTCAGTTGAACAAGCCAGGTCAGGAAAGACCTTCAATTTATCCCTACCACTCTAATTTTGATGTGAGTAGGTTGATAGGCTCAACCATTTACATAAGTGTTCCTGATCACCGAGATTATTAAAAACTGGTTTTGTAAAACTCAGATGCCAAAAAGCATTGGAAAGCACATGTGGAGAAGGGAGGAGGTAACATTTCCCTCTGGGACAGCTCTAGAGGAGCTCTAAAATAGAGGTTGTGCCTCCATTTAAAATAATGCTTCCAACAGAGTGATTTATCCCATCACAAGAGTAATTTTGTGAAAGAAGTGCACACTTCTTGACCCATAAAAATTATCCCAAATTAAACCAACTTCAGGAACCCCACCTGACATTTTCGTGGTTGTTCTCTTTCCCAGACCTGTATCTTGTGAGAAGTTTTATCTATAAAATACACTCAAAGTTCTTGAGCCACAGAGAAAAATACACAGTGTTGCTGCTTCCCCTCAGAAATGCAAGAGGGAAAAAATATCCCAGAGTATACCTTACTCGGCTGTAACATGGGAGGCCTGAGTTTCATGACCTGTTTACCCTCTGGAAGTAGTCCTTGGACCAGAGGTCAGCATTCAGTGAATGTACTGACTATCAGGCTACAGAGCTGTGACCTTTTTCTGTGGCCCAGGAGTTCTCCTCCAAAAAGTCCTGAATTCTTTTAAAAATGGCACAATCTCAAAAGGAGCAGGGAACTCGTCCACGGGAGCCAAGTGGATCATTGCCCTGACATCTCACTTGTTGCCGCTGCAGGGCCAAGGCTTCTGGTCAGAAACAGGTGTTGCCTGCCCCATCAAAGGAAGGGGACAGGCCTGAAATTCCTCAGCCTTCCACTATAAAACAAGTTTGAAGGAACCACTTTGCAACCACAGGAGTAAAGAGCATCATTCCAGCAGATGGGACATGTAAGTTGGGTTTTTCCCTCAGGAGGAAAGCTTAGCACTCTGGCTTTCCCACCCAAGTGATCCATCCTTGACGTCCCACAGGGACAGGCACACCAGCACCTTCTGTTAAGAAAGACAGTACCACTGTAAACCTCAAGAGAGCTGACCGATGAGACTGTCCATCTCAAAATAACACTTACCTCTCTAAGAAGGTGTGATCTGGAAAACATTTCTTTCCTCCACGATTTCCCCTTTCCTTCCTCACTGATTCTTGCTCAGGATACTGCCCATGCAGTGTCCTCACCATGCAAATAGCACATCCCAGGGACCTGGCCCCTAAATTTAGGGGTTGTGGCACTCAGTGTCAGTGGAGGCCAAAGGTTCAAAAATCAATCCAAGTCACAGAGCTCAATTCTAAAGTCTTTGAATGCTCAAAAGGTCAGTTTTGAGCAGAACACAAACCTGGGTCAATAGCTTCCTCCAACAATAGGATTAGGTTCTCCTTCCTGATCATTGTTTTTTTATAACTGGAATGTAACACAAGTCATTGTAATGCTTTATGAAGAAAGTGTGTGTTGCTATCTCACAACAACCATATGTTCTGCTGTTTGTATGTATCTGTTATCCAACCCTTACATAAGCCGTTGATGAAATTATCATCACAGGACAAGCACGCTTGCAGCACGGTTGAGTTGATCAAAACAATGAAGAAATGAAGAACTTTTTTCCTGAGGTGAGACTGGCCTCACCTTCCCAAGCCACAGCAGCAGAAGGAGGCAGCGTGTGGACCTGCAGTCAGCTGCACAACAGCCATGACTTTGGGGATGACAGGGAATACACAGATTCGGAGCTTGGGCTGTACAGGAGAGGGCAAAATAAATACCTGCACTTTCTCTGGGGCACGGGAGAGGGAAGGGTTGAGGAAGGGGCTGAGGGAAAGGCGGGGGTTGCTTTAATGGTTTAGGGAACCCGTGAGATGCTACTTGCACACACAGATGCACTCGCACGCCTCAGACTGCCGCAGGGACAGCAGGAGCAGCCCAGGACTGCTTCACCGCGGGGCTCGCATCTTCGGGGGCTGCTCCCCATCCCCGCCTGTCCTTCCTGCCCGCCGGGCACCCACCACCAGCGCCAGCCCCGGGTACCAGCCCCCTCCCGGGAAAACCCACGGGCAGCGCCCGGGTCCCTTAGGACGGCACGGCACGGCTACATCCCTACTGCGCTCCCGGTGCCAGGGCCGGTGGCGAGCTCCGAGGGCCATGTGCCGTGTACTACGGGCACAGACTCCACCTTCCTCGGCTCCCGCCCGCCCCCATGCATCCAGGAAGGGAAAAAGAGGAGGAGG